>JAAGNO010017115.1:38055-87324 GCA_033439905.1 Ceryle rudis
TCTACAACTACCTGAAGGGAAGCTGTAGTCAGGCAGGGGCCAGGCTCTTCTCCCAGGTAACAAGTGACAGGATGAGAAGGCAGGGCCTGAAGCTGCACCAGAGGAGGGTTAGGTTGGATATGAGGAAGGGCACCAGACAAACAATAGGAGATATGTATTACTAAGTTCTAAAGTTACCTACATAACTAACCATAAGAGTGAGAATAGCAGTTAGTCCATCTATTCTGTAATGAGAAAGAATAAAAAATAATCTAGGGGGAAAAAAAACCTGGGAATCAGAGTTGGTTTCTAAAATGAATTTCTACAAGGAACATTTAGCTTATAAAAAGAGATAAATTATAGGTATGCACTTAATGTGTGTTTATGGTTTAGCCCCTAGGAGACAGAAAGAGAAAGAAAAATGATCTCTGCTGGTTTTCTGTTTTTCCACCCAAGCTGCATTAGAATGAATAGTTGGGGCTGGTTGTCCATAATTCACTGGGAAGTGGCTGTACAGAAAACCTTCTCAACATCTGAAGGCCTACCACAAAGCCGTCTGATGAAGGAAAACACCAGGATCCCTGCGGTAGAGTCACTGCCTGAGTGAAAGGCAGCAGGAAGAAGATGAAGGCTTTAGGAAGCCTAAATTATCTTTGTAGCAAGGCCCTTGGTTTTGTCCAAATCAGACAGAAATTCCAAAGGAACTCCATCTCTCTGTTTTGGCTGGTTAGCAGTGTTCCTAGGGTAGTGCAGGTGCACTAAAGGTGAGCACGGCTGGTGTGGTGGGCCTGTACACTCCAGATGTTTTGCTTTCACAGGGTTGCAGGGCTGGTACCTAAATCTGCACACAAAGGGGTGTGTGGGTGCATCCGTGCTGTTTTCCTAAGATGCCCAGGACACCTTTGGCCATGGCTTCAGCTGGGTAACACTCTCCACAGTTGTACTGGTGCGGGGAGCAGGGCATTTCCAAAATGCTGTGCCCTGGAGCTGGGGCAGCATTGTCAGTGTCTTTGTTCTCTATCCACCTCCTGTCTGTCCAGATTCACTGGCTGCACTTCACCTCCCTTTGGATCAAAATCCAGCACCGGGGAAGCCAGAGAAAGCCTCATTGTCTCAACCCTGCGCCAAAGCTTGCACCACCTCCCAGCAGTTGCCACCAGCTTGGTTCACTGCCCACTTCCTTCACACCAAACACTTCCACTTCTCCCTAGCTCTCTCTCGCAGCAGCATTGATGTGCTCCCTCACTCAGGGCCAAGCACGGTGGACAGTGAACCAACACTGTTCCAACCTGCACCTGGGCTGTGCAACTGTCCCAGGATAACTACAGGGGGTTTTTATTTATCAGGTCAGGACTCAGGGGAGGAAGAGAGGTCATTGCTGGAGAAAATAGACATCTAATTACACTGTCAGCAGGAACAGAGGTAGTATATGCTGTTGATCACTGGCTGAGTTAAAGAAATAAAACTCAAACCAGATCATTAATATAAACTCTCCCACCAAAGAAAATGAAGCCACTGTCCTAAATAAGTCCAGAGACAAGGGAAAGACAGTATCCACAGCATGCTGTTGGACCATGCATGGACCAGAAGAGCCATAACAAACAGGATCAACTCTGAATGCAGATGGAGGGTGACTGGGTGGGGAGAATCCAAAAGGTGATGGCAAAGCAGATGGGACAGCACATGGGGCTTGTTGAAAAACACTCTGAGGCTGCACATGTGGTGGTATTTTCTGTTCACGTGGGATATGTAAGAATTGCTTCCTGTGACTGTATTAAGCAGAAATCATGGCATATCCTGAAGTTACCAGTCCCCAGCTAAAGACTGAGCCCAGATGTCTGCTCCTACTTACATCACATACTTGAGATCTACAGACATCTCCCAAGGGATCACCACCATTGTTTGCTATTACAGATGTCACAAGCCCTGGGAATCTGTAGCCTCTTTTAGGTCTGGATTACCCTACTACCAGATGATCTGGGGAAGACAGGGCCTAGTTTCATGTCACAGATGGCATGGTTCATGGTTCCCCAAAGGTTTTCTCTTTCAAAAATGCTTGTCCTGCCTAGAAGTGTGCCTCAGACCAAGCATGTGTCTCCCCTGATACCTCACAGGGGCTGATCTTACAGTGCAGTCTTTCTCACTGGTGCCATGATGAAGACTGCCCTACCCCTGTCCTTCTCATTCCATAAAATTTCAAGGGAATTGGCATCTGTGAGACCACAGTCAAATTTCAGTAGAGAAAGAGAGAGACTCAAGTGCTCTGAGATGCAATTGACTGGCAGGCAGCACAATCACACTTGCCCTGTGTCCTAGGAAACCATGCTAAACACCAGCATGTTAAGGCACTGCCTCCAAGATGCAGAGGTTGTATCAGCAGTCCAGAGGTTTCTTTGCCTGCAACAGCTCATCAGCCTGATTTTCAACAGCCAAAAATCAGGTAGCTTTAGGTTTCAAGTCAGCAGAGAATTCACATATTCAAGGCCTGCATGCAAAGGCTGCAAAACTCATGGGCATCATCAAGCTTTTGCTGGTTTTGGGGACAGACATGGTCATAAATCGAAGGGGTGTGCTGAATTATAGCTGGAGGCTGCATCACCTCCATGGAGCATGGTTTGCTATTACCATCTTTAGAATGTGTGAAGGAGAAAGTGAAGGTTATCCAGAGTGATGCTGCAAACAGAATTCACTCTGAGCAATTAATTACACCACAGGGAAGTGCATGTGGCTGCAGGCACTTGAAAAATAAGTGGTCAGATATTGATTGAGGAGCCTTTTTTTTTGAACTGTGGAAGCTGAGGGGCAGGTATGCACACGAACAGCAGCAGAATGAACTTACTGCTGATTATGTAATCACACAAACACATCAATTCTACAGCTACATGTTTACAATGAGCCACTGGCCAGAGCTAAGATTCATGGCTCCATATGTATTTTGCTCACTGGCATCTTTAAGGAGGCAAAGGTTTGTATAAGGAAAGATGGAAAGTAGGGAAAAACAGGGTGAAATCACTGTGGGGCAGCAAGAAGTTAATTTTGGTGCTGCAGATAGAAAATCTCCTGTATAAAATGTATCTTAATGTACACGTTAGGCTTAGTGTCAGAGTGTTACAGCTAATTCCCATTTCTGACTTCCAAATGTCTTAAAGTCTGAGAAGTTTTAAGGCAGAATGAAAGAGACAAGTTGTTTGTTCCAGAATATAACAACCTTAATGTGGAGATCTGTGGCAACTTAAATACAAGAACAATATATTTTATTGCAAAACATGACAGAGAAATGGGATACTTGTGAGGACAGTGAGACCATCCCAAATATTTCCCATTTCTAGAGAAATCCTATCCTACAGCTATCTCCTGGCCCTATAAAATAAGAGTGGAGAGCTGTGTACCTAACCCCTTTCAGCTGTTCTTAAGTCCCAGTCCAAATACTTTAAGTATTAATATTTTTCCAGTCTCGCTGATCTGAATGAGAACGTAAAACCTGTGTGAAGACAATGAGATAGAACCCGAATCTGGTTACATTGCTGTGACACTAATATAATTCCTTTGAGGGGAGGGGATTAGAGTCTTTTAATGCCCTCATTTTATAGGTTTGTGCAAAATACAGCATCAGTTTAGCTGGAGACATCTGGACTCTCCCTGTTAAATGAATAAAGGCTTTTTTAATTCAGAGGATTCTGAAAGGAAATAAGAAGTTCACTAATGGGTGAATAAAACATGGAATAAATTTGAACTACTCAAAAGGAAAAAAAAGCTCTGCATAAAATAAAAAAAAAAAAGTGAAGTTCTTGATAAAGAATAATAACAAAATGTAACACGTCAAAGCCTATGCAGCCGTGAAGAATGACAAAAGGTGATACTAAACACTGCAGAACCCTGATTAGTTTTGTAATAGTGTATAAATCTGTAAATGTACAACTTCAAAAAGAAGATTTAAATGTCCTTCTCTAAGCAGCTTACCAGAGCTCCATTTTCAAAATCTTCATTATTGTTTCTTGCTAATTTGCTTTTACCAGATTCTCTCATCTCCTGTGCACTCCAGTTACGAGATGTTAAAACGATTACAAACCCATAGATATCAAGAGCAGTTGATCTTTTCTACACATTCTTGTTCCAGGAAACAAAAACTCTGTTGCTAACTTTATAAAACAAACTCAAAGCTGAATAATGTGGGTTATCCTTTGCAAAACACTTGGGGAGAAGATGCAGGCAAACAGCTTTGTCTGCTGCTGTTGACTTGTATCCACTTTAGGGTGGTTAAAAGAGAAGTCAGAGGCATGGCAGATTTACCACTTCAGCAAAAACGCTGCCCTCATTTCAGGATTATTTTGAGATCATGATGCCCACCAGCACTAATCATTTGCTTGACCAAGAATGTCAGAAAGCAAAACAATTTCATTCTTGAAGAGTAAAATCTAAATCCCAGATGCCCTTATTCTAAAATATGACGCCACTTGCACATTTCCAATTGCTCTGATCCCATAATCTAGAAGAACCAGTTCCGCTAGTCCAGGTTTTTATGCCCAGCATCATAGCAAGGGACACCGCTTCTTGCAGTGCATTGCAATGACTCCCTGGTGCACACGTGGATTGAAGGGCTGATCCGCATCTGCCTGTACCTGGCTCTTGCAGCCTGTGTGCTGCCCTTCTGTCACCTTGCATATGCACCATGGACCCAATGCCTGACAATGAGATATTGACTCTGGGCAGAACAACTGCATGGTACTGCAGTAGACCTTAGAAATTTTCTGCTGGCTACTGAATCTGTAAAATCAGGCTTGCAAAAGCCTGGACTGGATTTATGACACACACACCGTCTCCACAATCCCATCAGTCCACAGACTGATGGTCCATTTGCTGCCTAGCAACATTACCCAGGCCTGGCATACAGGAAATACTAAGAGTGGTGGAGGGCAATGGACACATTAATCTGGAAAAGCAGAAGCCAAAGGGAGATCTAATCCCAGCCTACAGCTTGCGTGGCAAGTACCAGGATAACAAACCCAAACCTCCCTCAGCAGGTCAAGGTGATGTAAAAAGGCAACGGCCACAGCTGCAGCTTGCGATTTTCAGACTGGGCACTGGAAAAACTTTTTCCCAGGATGGTAGTACATACCCAGTCACTGGTGAGATGAGGGATCACCACTTAGTGAGAATCCTCCTCCAAGATAGTCCCCTCTGACCAGCATTTCTGTGAGCCTGTAACTTTGTGAATAACTGTCTCTTTCTCCATTCCACAAATAACATCTGTATCACTTTCTTGAAAACTGCCTAGCACCGGGTATTGGGTTTACATGTCAAGGTTTTTGTAGTGGGGGGGATGCGGGGGTGGCTTTTGTGAGAAGATGTCAGAAGCTGCTCCCATGTTGGACAGAGCCACTTCCAGACACTGGAACCTGCCTCTGGCCAAAGCTGAGCCAATCAGCAACGGTGCTAGTGCACATTGGAGCAGGCTTCTGGCAGGAACTGTGTCACCTGTGGGGAAGAGCCCAGGCTGGAGCAGATTTTCTGTCAGGACCTGTGATCCTGACGTGGACCCATGCTGGAGCAGTCTGCTCCTGAAGGGCTGCAGCCCGTGGAAAGGACTCAAGTGGGAGCAACTCATGCTGGAGCAGTTTGGGAAGAACTGCAGTCCGTAGGAAGGACCCACAATGGAGAAGGTTGTGAAGGAGAGTATCCCATGGGTTACACACTGGAGCAGAGAAAAAGCATGAGGAGGAAGGAGCAGCAGAGACAAAGCATTACAAACTGACCACAACCCCCATTCCCCATCCCCCTGCGCTGCTTAGGTGTAGGAGGCAAAGTTGGGAGTGAAGTGGAGCCCAGGAAGAAGGGAGAAGTGGGGGGAAGGTGGTTTTAAATTTATTCTTATTTCTTATTATCTTACTCTGCTTAATTGGCAACAAACTTAATTAACTTTCCCCAACCTGAGTCTTTTTTGCCTGTGATGGTAACTGGCATGTGATCTCCCTGTCATTATCTCGACCCACAAGCTTTTTCTCCTTGTCCTATTTGTTCCCCTGTCCCGTTGAGGAGAAGGAGTGATAGAGCAGCTTGGTGGATACCTGGCAGCCAGCCAAGGTCAACCCATCACATACCATTTTTCCCAAATCATCTAAGCAATGATCAGCATTCAGTTTAATTTACAATTTATTTCTTTGATGATCAAGACAGTTTTCAGCCTGGCCTGACACACATGCTCCTCTCCCACCTTGCAATTTACTGTTCCCTTGGCTGTGTCTGTACAACTGCTCTCGAGAAACTCCTTGCCTGCAAACAAGCTGGATGCAGGTGAAAGCACCTTCAGCACAAGAGAAAATATCACACACTGTACCCTCAGAACAGAGACCCCCCACCCTGAACTTCTCTTGAAAGTTACTCCTTTTTTGTTCTGAAGAAGGGTTTGTGCATCCCAAATTGGGTCTGCTTCTCCTGAAAGTGTTAGCTAGTCTGATAGAATACCTTTCCTTTCCTTATAAAAACTGATAATCTTCCAGTCTGATCAAGTAACAGGAAGAATTAGTTTTTACCGTTCTATCTAAAGATTGACTCTGACAACTCCTTGCTGAATTGAAGCATGTCACTTGAGAAGAGGTCCGATCCGACATTTAAAATGATGGAGACTTTCCCCATTCCTATTAGGAGAAAGTCACTGCAACATCTAGTTACCCACAGCAAAACCAAAAATGCTAATTTCCTGTACTTTCCACTATGAGTTGAGAAGATTCATATTGCAAGATGCTTCCCACATCTGTGAGCTTCTACAGCCCCCAGATTTTGAAAGTGAAGGGAAAACCAATCTTGCGTTAGGCAAGCCAAAGTCTCTCAACTATTGTATTTTTGAACTGCAGGTAGCCATATGGCTAGGACTTTTCACATCAGAGCAGCATACTGCATTTCCTGGCTTCATCTTTCTTGTCTGCAGAGATTAATGTACAGATAAGAAAAGAGGTGCAGAGGGAATCTGAAAGCACCTTTTTCTGTGTGTGACTTCTGGAGATAATCCCTGAGCGCCTTCAGCACAGCCTGGAGCAGGAGAAAGCAGAGCTGCTTTCATCGTGGCAGTGCTGTGTGGCATAAGCAGAAAGATTGTCATTTAATAAGAATTAACTCCATTATTAATTAGCACATAAATCCCTTAAAAGTTTTATTATATCATCAATAATTCACCCAGTTTCCATAGATTCAGATTCTCTGTCTCAGCGTGGGACTGCAGACTCTTTCCTTCCCTTCCTTTCCCTCCTTTCCCTTCCACTTTCCTTTCCCTTTCTTTTCCTCACGTCCCTTTCCCTGAAATTTCCTTCTCATGGTTGGCTCAGTTGCCTTCCATAAGTAGCCAGGAGGTATCACTGACTCTTAGTCAAGAAGATGACAACTAAACTTTATTTCAGAAATGGCTTTGGAAACACTTCATCACATTCATGAACATTTGGGCAGGGAGGGGCAGCAACAGCACACAAACTTGAGTAGTACATATAAAAATGGAACAAGACAAGCAATGTTGATTGGGATGGAACAAAGGGGAATGAGAAAGACAGAGAACTACAAGACCCATAAATAATCTTTGACAAAACAGTGTTAATTTGCCAAGCAGAGGAAGACTTGCGCAGCCAAATGAAGCTTTTAAAAGAATGGATGGGATTGAAAGGGCAAATACTGGAAACAAAGAGATCTGGGCCAAATAAGACTTGCAGAGCTCTGCATAAGGGTATATGCATATTCACAGCTCTCACCCCAAGGTTTTATTTGCTGGAAACACTAAGACAATATCCATCATTTGTAAAAGGCTGGACCAGATTATAGGATGAAGCAAGAGTCTGCAAGGGGCTGCTCTAGGCTTGTAGCCTGGAAAAAGATGGCAGTAGTACCACCTGCTTTGGAAAACCCTCCAGCAACGATGAAGAGTGTGAGGAGACCTTCATTCTAAAGGGAAATGGAGCATATATTATAGGTGAGTTGGTGGCAAACGATACATTGGGAAGATACATTATTTCAGGAGGTAGTAGATAATGGAGGGAAAGAATGGCTTGATTAGTGGGTTACGCTGAACATTTGATCTAACCAACAATCTGACCTCTATGGAACCATGACAGTGGAGCAGGAGTTTTGAGACAGGTGAGCTTTCAACAGGTTCCAATTCAAAGCTGAGAGTGTTTCACTTATCCACAGATTGGGGGTTCTGATAATCCTGCTAATTCCAAGAGTAGAAATTCTAGAAAGATGTATTTCTATTCTCTGAAAGGCTCAGTGGGATGAGAATAAAATTGCAATGGCAGTTAACATAACTAGGACATCACAGCTTAGGAAACACTCACAAGTCTGTGAGACAAGGAATGGCAGCAAGGATGTCAGTAGCACCCGGGGGGAAATCTGGGCTTGAATCATGTTATGCCCAAGCCACTCAGGAGTGACACTTGCACATCCAAGGGCTGTGGAACACCACACTTAAGAAGATACCAAGATGCCAAAAGAAAAATCCCTAATGGGGTGGCAGGCAGGTTTAAGCTTGCCTGCCCACTTGGCCTTCACAGACAATGTCTGTGGGACATTATACACTACAGGCAGGCAAATGTTATCTCTGCTTGGCCAGGCTGAGTTGCTCATGGGTGCAGAGAAAATTCCTATTTCTCTGCAGTAGCCTGAGCAACTCCTGGTCCTCTGGGAGGTGCCTGCCTTATTTCCAGACCTGCAACTCTTCAGGTCACCCAAATTCCTGCTGTTGCTTGCAAAGTCCTGTTGTCCTTTCACCCTGCTTAATGGAGAGAGCACATCCCCTCCCCATGGAGCAGACAGGCTGTGGCCCAGTCTAGGAAAACTGGAGCATATCTTTGTAAAGGGTATTTACTCTGACTCCAAGAAAGTGGCTCTTCCAGGGGCCGTGCTTAGCTAGCGCAGAGACCCAGGTCTAATGATTCACTCAGAACACAGCTTTTCTTTGCCTCCAGCTCAGTTAACCAGAGCAGCAGCAGCATCTGCCCATGAAGCGTGCTCAGAGCGTCTGTCTTTGGGAGCATACCACTCTGTGAAGGAAGGGGACCCAGCATGAAAAAATCCAGCTGCATATAGCTGAGAAAATCCATCCCATTTCCTCACTTTGGCCTGCTGCAGACAGGAAATTTCTTCTTTAAATTCTGACATAGAAAAGTCACTTTGGGAGTTGTTTATCAAAAGAGATTTTTTTCAGGGGGAATTTATTTTGCAGTGAACAGGAAGATGTCATTGCATGTCCAGCCAAATTCATTTGTAAAGGCTAATTTGCTATAAACCAAGCATCTTTTTTTTCTTACCATAGAGAGAAAAGCCTGTTCCAGAAGCAAACGAGCTTTTTCTCTCTTTTGCAGTACAGCGACTGTCCTGACAGCCATGCTTAAGCTCATTAGCCACATGCTTTGAATTTCAGTGCAGAAAGAAAAGCCAGAAGAGAAGCCAGGAGATTTATGAGATGCAGCACAGTAAAATACATGTTTTTAGGGATCAGCAACAAATCAAAGATCAAAACTCAGCTCATGGATTTGGAGGAGGAGTATGGTGGAATTTGCCTTCCTGTTCTGCAAAGCATTTTGTCATTCTCACGGGAAAGATAAAATTCGGTAGATCTTTAAAATCTCTCTTAAAGAATTGTCTGTAATGTACAAAACTCTTTCTTTGCTCATATTTAACAATTGCTATATTATTTCTGTAGTGGTGCCAGGCAAACCTGCTAAAGGTGATGCTGTATGTATACTGGAGCAGGAATCCCTCCCTTTTAGTGGTTATAAATGATTTTGGGAGACATGTGAAAGAGCACCATTCCCAGGTTCCCTGGTTTGTGCTCTGCATGTGAACGTGTGCGTATATGAATATACATCTTTGTGTGTTTGTGCATGTTGTCAGTAACTGCTGTTCTCCAAGACAAGCAAGCAAGGACCAGTAGCAATATGAGACTCCAGGCAGGGTTCACGTGAAGGGCTGTACTGGAAGAAGCCCCTTGTGCTCAATGCAGCAGGTTGGGATTGTTTCACAGTGAAAGTCTATTTCCCTGGAGGCCTTCTGCAGCCATCCACAGCTTCACTGCACAGCCCAGGGCATGTACATAAAAATCCTATCTAAAGCTTTAGCTTCTACCACCATCATGCTGAATTCTGCCCATGCTCAAGGGAAGGAGAGTACTGGGGAAGCTGGAGTCAACCTTTTTGGTTGTCAGCAAAGGACATGTTTATGGAAATATTTTGGAAAGAAGATGCGGTGGAGAGCCCCAGATGGCAGACTAGTTGTGCTCCTCTGTCCAACTTTCACCTTGCCCCAGTGACTGTGTAAGGGCTGGCGTGAAGAGACCCAGAACTGTTGTACACAACTTCCATTGATAAGTTAATGGAACCCACAGGTAGTTTGCAATGCTCTATAAGAAAGAGGTGTCTTCTGAGCACTTTTTAATCAGGAAAGCAACTTTAGAGGGAAACATGCTCATCAACTGGGCATGCATATATTTATGACAGACAGGGATGTTCACTTAATGTATACACTGGGCTGCCTCTGCAGACTGCAGGCTCTGGCATTAGCTTGACTAGTGTGTGAAAGTGGCTGCTGCCTGACATTACTGGGAGTTAACTGCTTGCTTGCTACAATTAGTAGAAGGTGGAGGTCTTTTTCTGGAGAAAGAATGGTCCAGGAGTTTTATGTATCCCAGAAGGGACAAGTGAGGTGGAGCCTCTAGCACTGCATGGCTCTTCTTCGGACAGTGCTAAGCCAAGGGTCCCAACTCTGTTGAAGTATTTAGGAGTCCTTCACAGATAACTGCAAATGGGAGAGAGTGGGAGGTCTGGGAGGAATTTTAGGAGGAAATGCTCAGTGTTCCAAGGAGAAAGTTAATTATAAGTCAGATTTTCACAGGACTTCAGACAAGTAAAAGGTGGCAGACTCTCTTTACAAACACATAGGCTGTACAGAGAAGGCAGTTTCAAACTATTACTGAAAAACTTTGCAAGTAAAACTTTATGAAAATGAAAAACCTTTTCCCATAAATTAATCAAACCAAAGTAACAAGGTAGAAGAGACCAAGTTAAACATTGGTAAGGTCAACTGAAAGCCTGATATTGTATTGTAGCATTTATGTGGTACCTGTGACAGTGTTACGGGGCTGTTCAGCCAGCTCTGAAGAGATGACATTTCTTTATCAGTATAGCAGAGCTTCCTCTACACAGCTAAGATGTAGATAAGACATGTCCCTTCCTTCAGCCATTGCACACATAGAAAACCTGAGGTTAAATTGTCCATGTTTTTCTTCCAGATATGTGAAAAAAATAGTAGTAATGTACCAAAGTGACATTTGATCTGTTGCCCAGACAAATGCCTAGAGCTAATGTCCCCATGAGCTTTTCAGGGGTGTTTTCTTGTTCAGTTTCCCAAGAGTTCACAATGGTTTTAAGGCTCAACAGCCCCCAGAGTGGCTGGGACAGTACTTGTGAAGAGACAGTGAAGAGAAAACATGGTGATGAGGCCTCCAAAGAAACATCTTTCCCAGCAGTAGCTCATCATCTTCCTCCTTGACAGGTATCCAATTCAGGCAGCTGCATATACCACATAGTGCCTTACAATTAAGACAACCCTGGATCAAAAAGTCCTAAGAGATGCAGTTCAGTGAGACAGCTGGTTGCATTGAATAGCCTAGAAGATTACCACAGAGGGATGTTTTTTTGTACCATTTGAAATACAGAGTTCCCTTCAGGGACAGGTGGCAGATATTTAATGGTAAATCATATGTCAGGGTGTCCTGGTTTGAGTGAGAACAGAATTCTGTTCAGTGATTTTACTTTTCAGCTCAGTTCTTCTACCTAACTGCACTGTCTGAAGTTAGCAGCATCTTTTCACAGGCAGTGCCTGCTGCTGGCAGTGATAACACCCCATGTGTAGAGTTACTACCAAGGGTTGGTGTGCAGACCAAGGCCACTGCTGGATCTTGTGTACCACACAGGGGGGTGCAGAAACTGAAAGGCCGCACCAGCAGGGAGGAGTGGACAGAATGGGTGACCCTAAAGTGACCAGTGAGGTATTCCAGACCATAGACATCATATTCGGTATAAAGCTGAGGGATTCAGAGGGTCATGGCTCTTCTCCCTCTCTTCGCCGTCTTGGACGGCGTTGCCAGTTTGGCTTAGGCCTCCTTGTGGTTTCTTCCTCGGAGCATCCAAGGAGGACTCTGTTTGCTCTACCTCTGATCCCAATCTCTGTGTTCCTGAATCCGGTACCAGAATCCAGCTCCTGAACACAGCTCCCATCTGCTGCAGGGCCCGTTCTGGGACTCCCCGGTGCCTGCTCCACAGCATCAGTGGTGACAGTGATGCAATTGCCATCAGGGGGTTGGGGTTCGATGCTGGGTTTGTATGTATTTGTAAATATTCTATTTTATTATTATTATCATTAAAGCTGTTCTAGTTTCCCTTTCTAATCACTAAGTCTCTTTCCCTTATTCCCTTTCTCTTCCCCCTTGGGGAGGGAGGGGGGTTAACAGACAGTGTCTGTTATAGGTCTAAGGGGCTGCCCTGACTCTAAACCGTGACACAGGGAGAACCTGTAAGCAAAGCACACAATAGATAAAGGATGTCTGCTGTCTGCCAGAGGACAACAGGAAATCTGTTCTGTTTGTTTTTTCACTCTATCTTTTCTCTACTATCCTGCTTGGGTTTTTTGCTTCCCCTTTTCTCAGCTCTACTGCTGTCAGGAGTAGCAAGGCTTAGGAAAAGCTGGCTTTAGGGCCATTTCTGGTAATCAGGACAGTAAGTGATGTTGGAGAAAGCAAAAAAGCTGTTATATTTTCTCTGAGACCTTCAGGAAAGCAGCAACTCTGTGTTGCCAGTGGCAGAATTGTAACCTGACAATGTAGGTGTTGAAAACTTCAACATAGTCTTAGCTGGTCTGGGATGTCCAGGACAGATTCATCCTTGAGAAAGAACCACTAAAACACATTCACATTAAATGTCAGTTTGGATGAACCACAAATTTGCAGGCAGTAAACACACCATTCAAAAGTTCCCAACCAGCACTAACTGTAATAAGATTTCTTCTCGTTAAATATCAGGAAGATAGGACAGACTGCACTGACTGGTGCAGAGCACAGCCAGACAAGTGTACTGACCAAGAAACTGCTTACAGGTGACTGGCCCTTAAAATCTTCTATTTTACCTTCTATTTCACCATTACTTTTCCTCCTTAAACCGCTTACACACCTCCATGCCCTGCCTTTTTCTCCCTTTGGTTCCCCACCTAAGCATCCCATAGTAAGTCCTCTGCAATTCCAACACCCTCTTCCCTTGAATTCCATAATGCGCCCCACACTTTAGGCAGTGACTCCCCTCTTAGTGTGAAAGGTGATCTGGAGAGCTGCTCCCAGTGACTCACAGTAGTGGGTTTCACCACTGGACACAGGGACTGATGGCAAAGATGCTTCAGTCCTTGGGGATTTTCTGGAATCTTTCAAAGTATTTGGGACCAACCTCCTGCTTGGAACAGTGTTGCAGTGCATCTCCAATGCCCTCTAGGGTCACGCTCCTTGTGCTGAAATGGTAAGAGATCTGCAGTCCTTTGCTGCCTCTCTCACAGCACCTCATCCATTACCAGGTTGCACAGCAGGCTCAACAGCAGTGCTGCCAGCAGTAGCCCATCTCTCCTGACCTAAGAATTTGATGCAGCTGGCCCTTCCTAGGATAAAGATTCCTAATGGCAGGTGAATGGGTCTATCTTGCTTGAAGTCAAGCCATGCAGATGAGAGACTCAATCACCCCATACAGCACATACTCCCATCTCCCTACACCCTAAACTGTATGTGCTGCTGGGTCTCACTGCATTGTTTTCCTTGGCAAAACCATCCAGGTAACCTCACCTGCTTGTAAACCATTTATATCACAGCTCAGGATGTCTGTTGGCTTTATTCCAGGAATTCATGATGCTCTTGCCTCGCTTACATGAAGGGGAGGCACCGGCGGGGTTTCTGTGGCCGACAGATTGCTCTTGCTCTGGCTGCAGAATTCTAAAGGTGCTCTTCAGACACTCTGAGTGCTCCAGTGCTGTTGTGGCCCACAATACTGAAGAACAATGATGCAGCCCCAGGGGAAGAGCAAAGATGATCAGACAGTATGAAAAAAAAGAAGATTGCAGGCTTCATTTTCAAAGAATGACTGTTTCATCCTTGCTAATACTTATTCTTAGGTTTGATGTTAATATTTGATGACCAGTTATTTCTCCCAACAGAAGCTCTCCAGAAAAAAATCTTCCTCTTTACTCCCTTACTAAATTTCATTGAAGATAAAACATAGCTCCTCTGTGGAGCTTGCTTCTCTGGCACAGAAATTTTTGGGTTTGCTTTTAAAAAGAGCTGAACAAGGATTTTGTTGGATTAACTGGCTTTCTCATAATAAAAGCTCCGAGTAGCTCTAATTGTATACTTGGCTTTGTTTACAACAATTATATCAGCTTCTCTTTTCTCTGTAATTTATTACCCAGCGTTGTTATCCAGCACACGTTTATGTAATTTATTTTTTTACCAAGTGGGCTGATTGTTCCCCAAATGCCTGAAGTTGTTGCTGTGCTAATTCTTTGACTCAGGTTGCTGTGTCCTTTACTGCTGTCCTGATAATATCCCTCAGAAAAAAAAGTAATAAACGGAGAAGCAGAGGGGTACCTTTTTCCAGACATCTGAGTGGCAGGTTGGAAGCAGCACAAAAAATGCAGAGGATGGATTTCCCAGGTTTTTCTCCATGCTACAGAAGCAACATCTTGTTTCTTTTTCTGCTGTGATGAAAACTTTTCTCAAACTCTGAGAGTGTTTCCGTGAGTGTGGAAACCACGAGACACAACTTTTTTTCTGTTAAAAGACCAACATTGTGATATTGCTTTTAGCCTAAAAATAGGTCTAGAAACATGAAAGCAACAACGATCCCTTTATCTTGGCATGTCCCTTTTCTAGTATATTCATGTTGATGGTTAAGATTGAATATCTAGATGCTATTTGAATGCATAGTTAAATATATGATATAGTGTCTGTAGAAAGAGGGACATCTGTAGGTACAGATACTTAAATAGATGGTGCATTTTTTGGAAGGGGGGAGGAAAGAATTAAGATATCTTTCATTTTCCAGTGATAAGAAAGCTATAAGCCCATATTTTAAGCCTAGAGGTCTGGAGAGTGTAATTTTCACTAGAAGAATTAAATTTGATGTGTGTATTTCTGTCCCAAAGTTCAAGACCCTAGGAACACTGCAGGTCCGATCTCTGAACCAGCTCCTTGTACAACAGATGTCTTAACAGCACAAATAACTAGTAAAGACTGAGAGGGGAATAGGGAAAAAAAATCTCTAAGAATCAAGCAGTGGACAACCTCCAACAGTTCAGGCAAAATATTAGTATCTCAATATGCAGCTTGCTTGAATTTCTGGGTTTTCTCGTGTCTTTACTTCCCTCCTTTTGTTCCCTCCTCCATATTATGCTTTTCTCCTGGTCACTTGTTTTCTTTTCCTTGCATTAGATTTTGTGATCACTGAAGTCAGTGTAACCCCTCACACTGGCTGTGACACCCCTGGACCTCCCTGTGCAGATGTGTTTGTGCACCTCGCTGCTCCAGAGACCCTGTTCCAGGTGCTCTTGATCATGGCTCTTGGAGCAGATCTGTCCCACCTGCCTTGTCTTGACCCTGGCCACACAACATACAGGATTCAGATTTTGAGTTGACCTCTGGTGTTTTTAATAACACGAAAAGAATGCCTTAAGCAACAATCTTGTTTCAGTCACTGATCCCCTGAAGTGCACATTCAGCAGCCACTCTCATACATCCCGCTTGCCCAGGCATTAGAAAAGAAATTGCCATCGTGCAAACTCCAGGTGCCTTTGCAGTTCCACAAAACATCATAGCTGGTGAGCACAGCCACACGCACAACACCTGAAGTACAGTCTATCTTCACTTTTTTCCCCAAAAAATTTTCAAATATGGTTTGAAAACTTGTCAGATCTTGAACACAAAATCCATAGGATGCTGAAGAGCTTTCATCACATTCAGTGCTTTTCTTTGTGGAATGAAAATTGTCCTACAATGCCTCTGGCTAGTCTAGACCTGATGCGGATCTGCCTCTCCATCTCTGTGAGGCAATCCTCACTCTATCAGACACGATGTTCCTGATATCTTGTCCTATCTAGGAAGGCACAAAGAACATTTAATGGTCCCATGGAGAAACAGCAGCTTTTTTATGAAAGTAAGGCTTTTACCATATCCCTCTTTAGTCATCTCTTTTTTAAAGTGAACCACCCCTGTGCAATTCCTGCACAGGTCACTGCTCTCTAAGACACTAAATCAGCATAGCACCTTGATACCTCCCTGCAATTTCACAAAATGCTCATCACCACTTTTCCATTCTGTAATAAAGGGAAGAGCTGGTCTTTGGATGCAAGTACTTCTCCTTGTCTTTGTTCCATGCCCTGTTACCACAGAGTCACAGAATCACAGAATGTTAGGGATTGGAAGGGACCCCAAAAGATCATCTAGGCCAGTCCCCAGGCCTGGATGTCTATCCAGCTCAGAAGAGCCTAAACAAGCAAGAACTGGGTTGAAGAGTCTCCTCTCATGCACAAGCTAGAGCTGCATTCTCCTACATAAAACTACCACCCACATCTCGGGCTAAAATGTGCTACAAGCCAGCTCCTGGCCTTGTGGAGCTGGAACTGGGTGGAATGGGATGTAAATCACACCAGATGGTTGGGCACTGATGAAACTCTGACAATCCTGACGGAGCCAAAGATCCTTTAAGGAAATTGGGAAAACAGCTAATATTCCTCTGACGTGTTGAATCCTCTTCCAAACCTGGTTCTGCTTATGCCACATAGCTCTTCTTTCCCCTCCAACAGAATATCTTTTTACCTGATGAAGTACAGGAGCCCCTGCCGCAAAGCCTTGGAGATGACAAGATTTAAACTGGAGATGTGGGGTTCATGGGGAAAGCTCAGCAGAAACTCCCTGGGACTCCGGCCTTCTAAGATAACCTTGTGTGTTTAAACACTTCCAGACCTCCTACTTAATTACTTCATTTTCTCATGCAGACACATGCACGTGACTTTGTGTGATGCACAGACATGTCACAGTATATTGGAGGGCAAGGCAGACTTGAAGCTGGATTTGTAGACCTGAGAGGAAATCCCAGTCTGGAAAATGGATGAGGGACTGCACTGCTTTTCTCTCCTCAGCTTGGCAGAGTGACATTTCTGCCTGTGAACCAAAGGATGCAGTACCGGAAGAAGTTGCAGAATTGTAGTTGAGCAAGCCGATGAAAGGTGCTTACACGTAGGGTTTGTCCCACAGAGTGGGTGGTGCCAACACCAGCCTGAACTCTCCTGGTAGAAAAAAAAATACAATCACTCATTTTCTGGAGAAAATGATAGGCAATAAAAATACTCCCAGGATTCAGAGCACACTATAAAAACTGAGATAAAAAAATACACACTATTAATCTGTCAAGCAGCTTGTGTTACATCAGGGAGAAAACATCAAGCAGAAGGGCTGGTATCTCCCAGACTTTGGGAGAAATGGCAAACACAAAAAGCAGAAATGTCAATTATCCTGCAGCTTGCATGAAATTTGTGGAACTTTATTAACCACATTAAAGACAGGAAAGGACTGAATGAGCAAAGCTCAACAGAGGGATTGCAGCTTAATTAAGCTCCAAGATGCGTCTGAGCATTATGACATTTATGTAGGTTTACCTCTTTGCTTACAAAACTCCTGTGAACAAGTTGTCCAGCAATATTTCCTGCTTTAGCTTCCCTAGCAAGGCTGCAATCGTAACAGAAATTTCCATGTCAGAAGAAAATCCAAATGTAGTGAAGTATGCAAAGGGTGAAAAGAACAGTAATTCAGAGATTTATTTTCAAGTTCAGGAGTTCATTTTTACTTTTTTTTTGGTAACAAGTTTAATTATTTCCAATTTATCTGATCCTAAAAACTCATATGGTAGCAGAAGTACTGTAAGAGGACAAAAAGCAGTCTGGATGGTTTTAAAGTAAAAACTATTCAACCGCTACGTTTCCTCAGCCTGGCCACAGCCATGTTGTTAGCTGGGGAGCAGGGCAGGGGTGCATGTCTCTTTTTTTTCTCAGTCACGCTGGCAGGTGATCAGAGGGGAACCTTTAGGAGCAGTCAGGATCCCCCATGCAAACAGTCAGAGCTCTGAGCTCAGATCTCAAGGGAGCACCCCAAATAACAGATTCCAGGAGGAAAGCAGTGCAGTTTAAAAGCTGGTGCCTCTAATTAGCACATACGTATTTCCCCATAGGGCAGAGGGTCTAGAGGGTCTGCTAGTTCACATGGGTATGGTGGATATTCTTATTTTGGTACTCACTTCCTGTGTGTCAGACAGCTGATCTTAGCTACAACCCTGTGCCTCAAAGCTCCTGCACTCAAAGGATTTAGTTTCAGTGTGGGGCTGTGAAGGACTTGCTTAGCTGTTTAGGGCTGAACTCATTGAACACACTGGGAAGGACACAAGCTCATCTATTAACTGCAAAACATGCCCCTTCAGCCTCTGTAGCGCTCATGAGGCAGAGAAGTTTCACCCTTCATTGCTGAAAACTACCTTTACACCTTGCCATCTAAACAGATCTTCATCCTCTCTAACTCTCCTGACAACCTCATACGCACCAGGGAAGAGCAAGTCATTCAATCCTCTCTCTAGAAGACACTCTGCAATTTCACTTCATTGCCAGTTTCTGTTGTATCATTTATTTCCCACTGGCAATGCATTCATATGGCAAAAGCAACATGCAAACAGAGCAGCATTAGCCTGCTCTCCTCACCATGCTTTGCACTGAGCAGAGAAGTGACAATGCTAAACGGCAGGACTCATTGGGTCTGTCTAATGTAATGCAACACTGATCAGAGTAAGAAGGGAAAATAAACCGAAGTCAGCCTTTTCCAGTCAAACTGACTGTTTGAAGGAGGGCTCTGTTTTACTTTTGTATTTCACCTTCCACTCAACAGAGATATTTGCAATCTGCAGAAAGAAGGTTAACCCTTTGCAAGATACTGCAGTAAGGAGCCCTTTTTTTAAGCAAGCTCTGGGAAAAATCACTCACCTCTTCAGCCAAAAGATGAGAAATAGGCATCCAGCCCCCAGAAAGTTGCAACATGCAATTCTGTCCACAACGTCCTAAAAGCCAAGGACAGTAGTGAAACACTGGAGAGGAGAACCAAGACCACTGGATGATGCAATTTGACTGCCATGTGAATGACTACTCTGCTGATATCAGTGACTCTTGCACAGCACGTGCCTTCCATGGTACCTAAATGCTGTTATAAGACTGAACGTCCCACCTTGTCAAGATCTGATGTTGTTTTATTGCTACCCTGAGAGCTTCCTGGCTTTGTCTTCTTTCTATTTTTCATTTTAGAACACGTTCACATTAATAACAGTGCCTGAGAAGTGTGTTCTCATTATGAATGAAAATCTGCTCTCCAAAAACTAATCCAGCAATACATTCTTGCCTGAAGCAGCATTTTAATGGAAGAAAAGCTTCATGTGCATGTTACTAAAGATTATTTCCTTACAGTTGCATTCTGTTTCCATTAATAGACTTTCCTAACACTCAGCCATGCTGGTAAATGTCATTTCTCACTATAATGAGAAAGTAGGGACATTTTGGATAGGTGTTGGTCTATTTCACATGCCTACAGAATACAATGAAAAACAAAAAAGGAAATTCCTTCTGTTCCTTATCACCGTATTCTTGTCCTTCCACCACAGAACAGTGGATTTCCCAGGCTCACATCTACAAACCTGCATCCTGATGACCATTCAGAGAACTGTGTAGTGATACAGCGATGCTGTTGCCAAAGAAGTTCATGATCTAGGGGAGCTGAAGAATGTTTTCTGTTGTGATTAGAAATTAATTGATTTCTTCTTCCTAACACCATCCTAAGCTGCTTGCTTTGCAGGGTAGCTTTATTTATAACCTTTTTGTTATTTGCAACGTGCTGAAAGACAGGAAAAAGTGTAAGAGTGAAATACTTAATTCCCTCTACTGGAGCACTGATCTTGTCGCACCCATTCTTGTCAGGCATGGGAGAGTTCATTCGCCCTGTCACAGCCAACGAGCTACACATCTTTCCTGTGGGCTCGGTTTCTGTAAGGAGAGAAGTGGTACTTGGCAGGGCAAGCTAGGCACTGAACAAAGTGTGAGCTGTGACCCTCATTATCCCATCCTCTTCCGCAGCCCTTGGCTCACTTCCAGCCTACGGACACAGACCAGAGCTAACCCAGAGAAGTAACATGCAGCGGGACACAGTGGTGTTCCTGGTACCTGAAATCTATCTTGGCAGGCTGCAGTATGACCGTGCTGCTTTACCCTGTTCCCATACACAAAGCTGTATGTCTCCCACCCCCTGAGTAGGTACATCCATCCAACCGAGATACCAGCCTGCTGCACAAGATGGGTGGAAAACTGGCTGGACAGTCAGGCTCAAAGTGCAAGCAGTATAACTAGATACCTGCCCAGCTCTATTATGAGTGGCCTTTAGGAAGATAAAATTAACTATCTGAGCAGTAGGATTTGATCTGCCAGGGGGAATGCTGGACACCAAGTCAAACAAATAAGTATAGAGTTCACATCTGTGTCCAGAGGAGCTTTGCATGGCCCCATCTGCCACAGCCCCAAATGTGGGAAAGACTTGTGTTAGCAGCACTTTCTGAAGGGCTACTTCAGCCAGCCTAGTCCCTCCCTGCTCCTGCCCAGGAGACTTGCTACCAAGTTGAGCACAGGAACAGTGCAGAGGGATCAATACTCCCTGCCCACCCCCCCCACCCCCCCGCTCATCAGAGCAACTTCAGTGCTGCCAACACAAGAGAAGTAACAGCTCCCAAGAAGTGGATGCACTTTCTCTTCCAATAGTCAATGACCCAAAATAAAATATTGCAACTGTTGATACTGCGTGGGATGGCAAATTACAATAACGCTTTCTAGGACACCTATGTTGCAGACTAGGTTGTAGCATACAGCTACACTACAACTTTGCCAAGCCATAGATTAGAAATTATGGTTTTACTCTTACTGATGACACCCTCCCACCCTGTGATGGATGTGTCTTTGCACTAGAAAAACATAAGCTATAAATGTACAGCTTAAAAATAAATTCTTAGTGTGGAGTTGAAAAGTTGTTTTAGCCTTTTAAATGCAAACTGTATATTAAAGAAAATAGAGTCTGAGTAAGGTAAAAAGCTGAGGAGACTACCTAAGAAAACAAACAAAGCTCAGGAACCGAATGAATGAGAGAGCGCCATATGGTCACAGCACTTCCATATCTCATGGACAAAACTGACAAAATCAAGGAAGTCTTTACAAGCCAAGTTCTGAGATATTCTATTGGGTTTTACTTTTTTTTGGTCATAGCATTCCAAAATTGTGAAACTGGAACTACAGAATGGGAAAAGGAACTTCATATTCTCAAGTTCTTCATTCTCACAGTCTGTAGCTGTGCTTCTGTAGCATTGGCAGATGGCCTAAAGCAAAATACTTCACAAAAAAGGAACTTAGTCACTATGGATCAATCTGCAAAGGTACACCTGACATTAAAAATATCCTAACCTGTTAAGTGCTTAGAACCATTTTAAACTTCATGCTGTGGCACAAAAAGAGGTGATTGATTGAGTTGTAATGAAATTCATCATCCCTCCCACAGTCTGTAGTTAATCACTGCACACTCTGATTTTGCATGGCATGATGTAGGAAATCTTAAAAGCTCTGTCCACAAGGAAGTGTTTCCACACTTCAGACAAGATCAGTTGTTAAATTTAACCCACAGTTTCCATCTCCCTGAAAATGCCTTTGCTGGTTTACTATTGATCAAAGTTTCTCTATTCATATCCCCCAAGCTGTCACACAAGAAGAGGGAAGGAGAAACATGCTGAGATTCAAACCAGTCTCTGCAAATATGCTCTTCCTTGGGAGGGTAACTGGCAATCTGTGTCGGGGCTGACAGAAAGCCACCTAAAAAAACAACTGGAAAGACAAATCAGGGTTAGAGCTGGCACTGGGGAACAGCCGGATCTCATCTGTTTGCAGTGTGATGCTGCACCACCCAGGGGATCAGCAGCCCACCTCTAAAGCCTATGGGCAGCTCTTTGCCTGGTTCAGGGGATTATCTGCATGACCTGCTGCTGCCCCTGAAGACAGCTGTGAAGCAGGGCACCGCTCTCCCTCCGTGCTATACCATCTCTGTACAGCCTCCATTGAAATGTACCATGTGCATCCTCAGCGCCTCCCGCTCTTCTATCTCCATCTACCAGACACACAAAGGAGCGATTACCTGGGGTTGTTTCAGCCCAGCTACATCAGTCAGCCCTCCAGCCTGCTAGCTCAGGAATCAGCTTTTAGAGAGTGATGTTTGAACAAGCAGCACATTTGCCAATATTCCCAGCAATGGGAGCTAGCAGAAAATACAGCAGGACATTTCAGTAGAGATAGGAATAGTGGTGGCAGCCTGAAAGCCTGTTTGGTTTGCTTTTATGTTTCCTAAACAAAATAATAATACTTTCTATCAAAATTTTTCTTTTTGCTAATTCAGGTGGCTTTTTTTTCCCCCAGGTGCTTGAAGAAAAGGACATTAAAACATAAGTAATTAGCTTGAGCTCACATTTTAAAGTGGAAGTCTGTGCAAAGCAGCAGCAAGACAGAAAGGTAAATCTGCTATGAGCTTGTCCACAACAAAAGCTTGCTGGTTGCCAGAGAGAACCCTCAAGCAGAACAAAAGCAGCAAAGTCCCCCATGGAAATGGGGGCTGGTACAGGTGAATTCAAAAGCAGATCTTTTCTCACCAGCCCTCAGTAAGGCCAGGAACATGCTGGAAAGGAAAACTTCTAGCACAACTGACTCTAAGAGAATTTCTCTGTCTTAACCTTCCTGGTGACAGCAGGCTAGGCAGATACTGGGGGCTGACAGTGGTATGTCCATCCATAAGTACCTCTTCCCCCCGGCTTGCCCTGTGCCAAGGTGTTATAATGCTGCTCCCTGGATTTTGCAGCCCTGCTGTTCCAGGACTATTGAACAGTCACCAAGATCTGCAAGGGCAGGGCAGAGAACCAGCGC
The DNA here is from genome assembly GCA_033439905.1 of Ceryle rudis. NCBI lineage: Eukaryota > Metazoa > Chordata > Aves > Coraciiformes > Cerylidae > Ceryle > Ceryle rudis. The sequence goes on from JAAGNO010017115.1 coordinate 61,126, forward strand.
TCATGAGCTCCTAGGATCTGTGAACACAAGCACTGACCAGCCAGTAAACACACACATAGGATTTTGAACCTTGATAAAGATCCTGAGAAAGAGTAGCTAACAAAGAGGAGGAAGAGGAGGTTTGATCAGGTAAAACCCATGCCATTGCCTGCTCACCCTTTAGGGCACCACACACTGCAATACCAAAGGCTCTCCCACCACAGGCACATGACACGGCTGTCAGACAGACATTTCTGGTGGTGCTGGACCCACAGCCCATGCTATGCATCAACCTTTTGGGTGTCGCTGTGCACCAGAAAAGGGCCCACCTCCCAGGTCCAGTGAGCCATCACAGGCTCTGATGCTGAACAGCATGTAGGCCAAGGCTCAAAGCTCAGCATATGTTTCCCATCCTCCCCTGCATGCCTGACTACCTCACAGCATGCATGCCTGGCATTTCCTTCCAACCAATGTTTTCCACTTCTGATGAAGGGATATTGAAAGAGTTATGCTATTTCCCCTTAATCATCCAGGACCAGCTTTAACGTCACTGCTGTCTTTTTGGAGATGTCATGAGTCCATGTTCCTGATTCTCTTGGGCACAAGAAGCAGAGATTCCCATTTCTTTCTGCATGTTCTGGCCAAATGAACACTTTTCCCAAGAGTTCTTTCTCACATCAATACTTCTTTGTGGAAAAATAAGAGAATTTGATAAGAACCAGGACTCCCGGTGAGAAGCGCTCATGGGATATGACCACACAATGCCAGCAGGCTTGTCACAGCCTCTACGTTCTTCCAGAAGCATCTGTTTTTCTCATTTCTGAGAAGCAACCCCTAATCCTGCATCCCCAGTTTAGACTGCTCATGAGGCAAGACACTCCAGACTTTGGATGTTCGCCTCACATGGGAAATAAACATCAACCAGAAGGACAGTGCTCAGTTGTGGTTTCACCTGCTGGCCACATGAGAGAAGATGATATTTTCTGTGGAGCCAAAAGAATTACAAACTCCATCCGTAACATACTTTTATCAGTACAGCCACAGCAGTTTATCTCAAACATAAACAGGTGATACAAAGGCAGGGAAACATCAGGGACACCATGATGAAATCGTATGAAGAAACAAGAGATAATGATGATGAATTTGGTGTAAAAAAAAAGCCAACAAAAACAACCACCAATTTTTTCAAAGGAGCTGCAGGATCTGCTGCAAATTAGATGTGAGAGATAAGGGGAAAAGAACCAGAAAGAAATTAACACAGATCATAAGGCAAAGAAAAAACAACAAACCTCAGAGATTTACAGAAGGACCAATTAAAAATCTAAATGTTTTAAAAAAGGGACTGAAATATATACAAACCAATATATCATACTCAAAATGTATTCCTTTCATGTTTCAGTGCAGTTCCTGTCTTTTAAAGGAAAGAGGCTGTCTGAGAAAACAAGTGGTTCTGGGACCAGAGAAATTAAAGGAGTCTGCACAGATCCTCTGATGGGCCAAATAAGGGCTGAATCTGCTCTCCAGTCTTTTCCTTGGTAGGAATATTAGCAAGATTTCATTTTTCTACTTAACCATCTATTTTTATCAGGTTTGTAGGGGGCCCTCTTGTCTCTTCATCTGCTACTCCCTTGTCAAATTCCACTGAGGTGAGGCCAGTTCCAAAGTTTTGACCCTTTCCTACCTGAAAAATAACTGCAAGATTTCCCAAAAAAATCTTTTGGGGAGACTGAAACTAACACCACTTCAAAATTACCATTAAAATGTACAATGCTATTATAATAACTGTCCCCTTCTTTACAACAACTTACTGCTGTTCTTTCAACCTGGACACTTGTAGAAGCATGTGTTTTTCTGTACAAATAACCAACGGCCACCCCACAAAGAAATCCCATTGCTTAGTCATTTGTACATGTTCTTTCAATGAAATGGATAGCAGGTATGTGCTGCTGAAGTTAGTATATTAATAGTGCTGGATTAAACAGTGTGCAGTAGAAAGGGTGCTGCTGCCAAAAAAAAAAAAAAAAATCAACCCAAAAGCTAAGAGAAAAGCTAAGATATCAATACTAACTGTTGGTTAGTATTAGTAGGATCACTCTGGTTTAAAGTTATCCTGTCAGAATGTGTCCACTATCATAACCAGTGCAAAACAAAAGAAGAAACACAGCTGAAAAACAGGCTCTCCATTCAATTTGCTGCTCCAAGTGCTGTTGGAGCGCTTGGGAATCGCATTCACTGGAGTCCAAGGAGAAGGCTGAAGTCCAGAGAAGCAACTGTAGAGTCCATCTATGGGAGGAAAAATAACCTATTTTGCTGATTTCCTCCAAGTAAGAAAGCAGACTTGATGTTGCATTGTTATTGGCAAATGACCTTTAAAAATAAAACACAAGTGACTTTTCCAAGTCATTTGTAGTCTCTGTGAAGTGGAAGGATTTGAGATGAATGACTGGTAACAGGAGATTGATTTGGGCACTAAGTAAACCTAAGTGGATGGAAAAAAACAGCAAAATGAAAAGAAAAATGGATTATCGGGGAGCCTGACAGGAACAAGACAATGCCAAGAAAACAAATGAAATGTAATAATGAAATCAAGTTTTGCCTGTGATGCTTCAGCCTATACCAAAACAAGGTTTATTATGCTTGGCAGTGGACTGCTAGAGAGGGGAAGGGCAGCAGTTTGAATAGAGCTATTTCTTTTTTCCCTGGTCTGGCCTTCATCAGAGCGTAAGGAGGAACATGTATTTCCTAGAAGTGTGTATCTTCCAACTGAAGATAAATACTGGAGATCTTCGGATTTGCTCCTGATGAACATTCATTCAAACTGCTCACCCACTGCCTCACAGGCATAGCAACCAGCTTTGCAGAAGAGACGTCACTGTTTCAGCCAAGAGGGATGGGATAGCAGCTTAGCTGGCACATGCACCCTGGTAGCTCCAAAAGGATCCAGCCAGCCAGCAGCAGCAAAACACAAGACAACTCCCTCAGAGTATCTCACTGGTGCTAAAAGGCCCCAGCTTCCTCTCCTTCCACCAAAATAAATCTGATATTAGTACCAGTGTGAGAAAGAACTTGCCATTCCAAAATTCCAGGCACTGCCATGTCAGGAGCAAAGCTATCAAACAGAAGCTTACTTGCAATCAGCTTCAACGTTTTAGTGATTTAAATCTATTTTTGCCAGGAGACACAGAAGGGCCAGATAAGTTTGACCATAACAATCTGCAAAGACATCCTGATGTGAAAGTACGCAGAGCAAGGCTGACCTTAAAAGGAGTTATGCAGAAGGGTTTCCAAGCTGCAAGAGAGCGCGTTGCAAGAGACAACCAAGAGCAGCCACAGTTCACAGGCTGGAGATAGGGAGCATATTTTAAGTGTTGCACTGAAAATACATGACCTTGCCAGTGTGAGGAAGCAAGGGTCTGATCCAAAGCCCCTCAAAGCCACTGGAACAATCTCAGACCTTGCCGGATCATCAACATTAAGAAAACAGGTTTAGCTGTATCCTTTCCTTTGCTCTGCCACTTCAAAGTGTGAGGAGGCTGTGACAAGACACCCACTCTCAGAGGCTTTTAATCCTCATATTTATTCTGACTATGATTGCTTATATAATTAAATATTATAGGGTTGTATAAGCCTTAGAGGACATGTCAACTCCATCTAAAACAGGCTGAGCAGGCACACTGTCTTCCAGGGGTCACTTCTTTTTTTCAGTAAGGAACAATCTATTGCCTCGTCATATCAAATGCAGAAAGATGCATATCTCTAATTCTCTTTGAATAAATATTTTCTTTTTTAACATTCTTTCAAAAATTCTGCCTTGAAGTACTTTCAGTGAGTGCTGAGGCATTTGTATTGTGTAAGTTAACCTGCCAGGTAGGTCTGTTTTATAAGGCAAACCATCAGAGATCTTTCAGTTAATACTATGTTTATCCCCACAGAAGGGAACGGATCCGAAAACTTTGCCATAAAGTGAACCTGAGCAGTAGCACTGACACAAATCTTTCTTTTCTCCATTGATGCAAGATGGACACCTTGAACTGAGAGATTCCCAATTCTGCTACAGGTGCCAGAACAATAATTCAGACTGGCAAGAGACTTTCCATCCTTCTCAATATGCTGGATCATACAATACAAAGCTCATCTGCTTCTTGATTCTTATCAGGGCTGAGGTTGTGACACTGGCTGGTGCTGGTTAACAATTTCTGCTCCTTACAGTAAAATAAGATTTTGCTTTGCCATTTGAAATAATTCAGTAGAAATATCAGTTGTTTCCCAGTAATGTTAAAGAGAGAGATGATGCATTCTTCATTAGATGCACGAGGAGGGCTCTCACACCACCCTTTTACTTTAGCCAAAATAACGTGGGTTTGACCTAATGTGTTGTAATTAGACACTAACACTTCAGGGACTGACACAGTTACTTCTTCATGATTTAACATCTGTTACAGCTGCTTTCTTTATTTAGAGGAAGAAGAATGTTTTGTTTGGCTTTTTAATAAAACAACACAAAAGATTTTGTGCATGCTGGACTCTACAAGCAAGGGCTGAGAAGCCAAAGACACTTCAGGAACTTCAAGAAAGCTTGAAATTAAACCAAAGACCAGAAGGTACTTGCAAAGGTTTCAGGAAAGAGAGAGGGTTCTTAAAAAACCTGAATCTAACTAGCAATTTTCTTCCATCTCGGCACAAACCTACCTGCTTTTCTGCTGGGTTTGTGAAGATGGAAAGATAGAAAAGTTGGTGACTTGAAAAACCACTTTGTTCATTCTGAACAGCAAGATGTTCAATACATCTCCAGCTTTTAGACTACACTCTGCAATGGAAATCAAAGTACACTATGTGTTCTGAAGTCTACAGTAACAGAAGGCAGAAATGAAACTGCTCATTCTATAGCTTTGCTGGTTTCTTCCTTGCTCCATCACATACATTAACTCAGGATTTAATTCTTTGTGCAACTTCACATCATGCCTACCAGCATGAAGCTCTCTATAAATCTTGGACATGACCATAAGCAAATTCCATGCACATTTTGCAGCTACTAAGCAAGTTGCAAAATTAATTTAAAATGAAACTCAAGAAAGATTCTGGATTTTGGATCTGAACCTTGTGAGGCATCTTAACATCCACTAGTTTGAAATCATATCAGAGTTGGGCTGACTGCAGAGTGTCATTCTGAATCAGTTTGTGTCACTTATTACTGTATTCTGAGCAGAATTTGCATAGAAAAGTATTCTCACAATGGTGGCAAACACTGACATTTTGCTATAGAAAACAAACACCACTGCCATTCCAGGAGGCTGTTTCTGCCTGAAGTCAAGGACACTTTTTCCACTGAGACTATCAGAAGGAAGAGGAATATCCTCTAAGGCCTCAAAATATAGATGGGATAAACAAACACTAGCCAAACCCAGACAGGTCAGAGTAATGGACAGCTTGGACTGCTGTCCAGACAGAACTAAGGTAGTGAGGTAAGACTGAGAGCTGTGCTCACAGGATGCTGTAACTCTGCTTTGGGAATGAGGACACTCAGAAGGAATTTCTGACTTGCACTCCAAGTCAGGAAAGCAGCCCATATATCCTGGAAAGCACTTGATTCAAGAAGATGTGCATGAAAGCTTTGAAAAGTTTTGCAGCATTGGGCTATACCTCATTTTGATGGTATAGGACACATCAGATGATGTAAGAGAGAGCTGGAGACAGCAGAGAGCTTTACTAAGCTGCCCAGAAGTCACCAGCTTTGGTCCAGAGGCTAAAACACGCACAGACTTGGTGCTGCATAAAAGCAAACGTGCCCCATGACCAAACAATAACATGCAAGTGGATCGGGTTGTGAAGGCCTTACACAGAGGAAAAACCTTTTATCAATTTTTTTTTTTTTTATCAAATACAACACAATATGAGGCAAGGGATTTGCCATCCAACCCTTTAAAAGGAGCAGGCATATTTTACATGGTCAGTTTTAAGTATGACTGCAAATACAACATATTAAACCGGAGCAGTTTATGCTCAACAGTCTATTGTAAGTCTTCACCTAGATTTTGATTAACTAACAAAAATAAAATTCTCATCTTCCAGAGAACATGTTCTTTGCTGTCCTGATAAAGTAAGATAAATTCTGTAACAAGTGCAGGTCACTCACAAATGAAGAGAAGCTCAGAGGAAAGTAAAATTATGCAGTTCTTGCAGAGTATGCTTTTAAGATGTTTTCTGCAGCACAGGCAGTAGGTAAAAATATTTAGGTTCTGATTCTCGATCAAAGGATTACGGAATTTAAACCATGTTACATCAAATCTTCTGTAGAGAGAAAAAGGGGATAAAGACACAAGTAATCATTCCTGATTGCATATATAATATATGCTTCTCTTCCCTTTTGGCTTGATTCCTTAGATGTGTGGTGTTTAAGAGGTCACATTGTTCATGTATCTTTCAATCCTCCACTAATAAATTTTAACTCACTAATCAATCTCACTGAGCAGTTGATGCTTCCAGGATTTTATATTCTTACGTGCTTTGTGAAAACTGGCATCTGGCTAGAGGAAAGCAGTCCAGAAAGTGTTCTTGCTGTCTGTTATAAACTGCACTTGGCAGCAGCTGGCGACCCATCAGCACAAGTGTGCTGGCTGGCTAAGGAGCCTGGATGTAGTTCATCATTATCTACAGACATCATAGATGACAGAACAGAAGCTGCCTATAAAGGAAACAGGACAGGAACCAGGTTTATGTAGGAAACGAGTTTTAATTAGTTCTTCTGCTTATTGAACACCTTGTCTTATAGGACATTGAAATCCCTGGTGTGTCCTGTCTCATGAGGCAGCACTATTCAGAAACAGAGGAATGCACACAATGATAAGACACATGGAGTGCAAGTGTGAGTCTGTGATCCCCAGCATTAGTGACCAATTCCTACAGGGTAGATAATGAGGAAATAAGGAAAGAGCTAGCAGCTATTTGTTTTCCAAAGCACTGGTGATTCCTTAGAAGAATGAAACGGTATCATGTAAATGAGTACAATAAAATCTGTACAGAGGCCACATTTTATTTGGTTGGGGTTTTTTTTTGGTTGGGTTTTTTTGGGTTAGGTTTTTGGGGTTTTTTTCCCTTAGTATTATGTTAGGGATGGGACTTTTTAATAGCTTACATATTGCAGTAAAAGCCCTGAGACCAGACATTTGCATAGACAGGAGCTTTGATGCTTGCCTGGAATGAAACAGATAAATCTCACAGCAGCACAATTGCGCTTACAGGGCAAGTGTTTCATACTTCATTTGTGCCCACATAGTCTCAGTGGCAAAATTGAAAAAACCATACAACAGTAAGTATTCAGTCTGTGAATATACCAACCATGGATCAAAACAGGGGCTAGGGCAAATAAAAAAATACTTTTGACTCAGTGAAACATTTGCTTTCTAACAAAGGCTTTGGTGTGGGTGGTCAGAAAACCTACCTGTGCTATGATCCACTCCACCATCTGACTAGAAGTATTTTATGTGCCTTATGTCCCTGCTCTCTTTAAAGCATCCCCTGGCAGATATTTGCTATATCTCAAAAACAAAAGGGACAAAGTTGCACCTCAGCTAGTAAATCAAACATGCCTTGTCCTCGAAGCCAAACTGGATTAAGAGTCTGCTTTTATACCATGAAATACTGTCCTCCAAAACAGACAGGCCACATCCACATTGACTTCTGGGGCAGCAGGGAACTCTACCAGTACATGTCACTACATAATACCGGTGTAGTCAGGAGCACACAGTTCTGTACAGGACTGTAACTCTTGTAGTGAAGATCCCTATATAATGGTAAGTTCAGTGGACCATCAGAGCAAGCAAGCACCAGTCATACCACCAGCACTTACTCAGCCTACAGAGCAGCAAACAAATTGGCTATCATAACTTTGGATTTTCTCTAGAAAATCTTCACGTCTCACCTGGGGAGATCCACATCCATTTTTCTGGATGTACCAAAGCATTCATTTTGCATGTGGTGAGTAACACCACTTTGATCTTTCTCAGGAAGAAAGGTATCCCTGCTATCACCATGAAGAAGCTTTTGACCTTTGCCCATACAGATCCAGCAAGCAAATAACGGTTTAACCATCCACAGTGACCCACAACCCTTGCTGAGGAACAAATACTACTGCCCTAACATACAGGAAGAAACATAAACATTACAAGGTCAACTCAAAAATTAGCCACAGACCAAGGAGTGTAACTAAATTCTTAAGGGGCTGAGCAAAGGCTCCAGTTTGAAGATTATCCCATGCACTCTTGGCCATGTGGCACTCAAAATACCAAACACTGCCAGAAGCCAGAGCAGCCTCCGGTAGGGACAGCACAGTAGAGATGCCCAAAGTGGCATCTTTAGTGGAAGGGGAAACAGCAATGCAACCAAATAACCTAGCTACAGCAGAGGCACCTGGGCATCTCACTAACCCTTCAGAGAGCACAATTGCTTTGTATCTTCTAAATGGAAAAGCAAATGCCAGCCATCTGTTAGCAACTCCTTTGGCGAGGCAGAGCAGAGGGGTTCATTAACTCAGAAAGGGCTTAAAAAATAAACCCACCAACAGGCTAATGCTGTATCAGATCAAAAAAGATAGTGATCTCAAAACACACAGCACATGAGTTGCACACAAACGAGGGAGGAGGTAGGGAACCAGAGAGGAGGCACATTAGTAGAATGCCAGATGGATGCCAGAGCTATGTTTTGACTATAGCTCTTTGTGGAGTGCAGATGGCTCAGGAATGCACCTAAGTGACCCAGATGAAATATCTGGAAAGACCCAGAGGGACTCTGGGTTTGCCACATGAAAAACAAACGAGTGAACTGCAGTAGGCACCTGCCAGCAATAGGTGGACAAAGGGATCCTGCTGCACAGGCATGGTGCATAGACAACCCAAGTGCTTACACACAGAGCCGCTCCATGTAGCCACGGGGCAGCTGAGACAATGGAAACAGTGAGTTCTTGCTCCAGATGTTGAGAAGGCATCTGTCCATGCTCTTACATCTTGCCAGGCATAAATGTTGCTGTGCTCTGCCTCAGGCATCCACCCTACAGCACAGGGAAGGGACCTCCAAAGTCCTTCATGCCAGCTGCTAACTGGAGCAGGAGCATCCCCAGCCACTAGATGAGGGAGGCCATGGCTTTATCTGCAAGGTCCTGGCAATTGCCAAGGATGGAACATCCTTAGATCTCTGGTCACTTCTTCCACCAAAGCAGGGGAGAATGAGATTGCCTTGGAGTTTTTTAAAGCTGGACCTTCAGTATCCTTTTTTTGTATTTTGGAGGAGACGGCAGGTTTCTTTGTAAGTTCTGATACACATTTGAAGTTGGACATAATAGTTATGTACACCCCTCCACTTGAAAAGCTTCTCAGGCCTGTTCAGCACTGTAATTGAGCTGGCACCCTTATGCAATAGTCAAGTCTGAAAACTGTGAGGAGGAACTGGAACTGAAACAAAACCGAGGTAGATCTGGGAACATTTTAGTTAAGTGTAATAATGGTTTGGAAGGACAGGTGAGATGCCAACCTTCATAATGGGCAGTGTTGAAACTAGTCTCCTCCTGTTGCAGTTCATACAGTAACCAGCCAGCTGCACTGCGACTTCCTCCTGAAGTCTGAACCCACTCTGTGCCACAGGATTTTAGATTCACCCCTTGTATGAATGATCACAGATAGAGGGCCCTACAGCGCAAACACCATCTATATAAAGCATATTCATAATATCCATATTAAAAAAAAAAAGTGTATTCATAATATCTATATGAATAAAATTTGCCAATGGAACAAAAGTGCAAACAAATTATTTTGGACCAAGATGTCACCAAACGGGAGAGCAGCCAGGAGGAAGAAAGGAAACTTTAAGGAGGGCATAAGCTGTGCTTGAACCACAGCAGCAAAGTTCACACCTACCACATTAAATGGTGCTGCATTCAAGTCTCTCCACTCCTGCAGACATTCTAAAGGTCAAAAATTACCTGATCATCACAGAAAACAAACAGAGAAGGAAACAGTGTCTGCAATTCATGCCTTGAAAAGGAAAGGGTAGGATATGATTGACATAAGAAAATAAGACAATAGGAAAAAAGCTTCAAATTTCGTATTTAAGAAAACTTCTCTTTGCGTTGAAAGCCAGGCTTTACGATCAACTACGCAGGCAATGCTGCCCTAGCTTTGATTCACGCCAGCCCCTCGATTAGGCAACCAGCCCAGCTAGACCATTGTTAGCACCTCAGTGATGGCTCAAATGAACTTTTCTTATGCAGAAAAGATACACAAGGCACCCAACCCCTCAGAAGAGTCATTCAGACCCACAATTTAATTCCAGAAAGCCAAGACCAGGAGCACCTAACATGCCTGTCAGAGGGATAGCCCACCCTTCGCCCTCCCTTCTCAGCTGAGGAGGGGGGAAATTGAAATGAGTTGTGAGATGACATTTCACTTAATTATTTTTCCCATGTGCCTGTACCTGACACAGGAAGACCCAAATGCATGCTTAAGATCTCCAGGCACAACTGCAATGTAAATAATGAATTAGCATAATGATATCAATTACAGACAGTGCTTCGGGCTCTCGTCAGCTAATATGACAAATGTTAATTTTTCATAAGATCTTAACAATCCTGCCAGTCTACAGCATCCTTTCCTCGGGTTTTTTGTTGAAAAGGTATGAACATCTACAATGCATCTTCAATCATCATCACATTCTGAAGGAGTTTTTATTACCTCTAGTCATGACTCATAAGAGTGGGAAACAACAGTTATTCCTGCTCCAAATACAAACAGTAACAACTTAAAATGCCTTCAGTTTTTCTCTTCTGAACTGTCTGATTCTCAATCAGTTGGAGGATATCAGAATATATATACTCTGAAGAATAACAATGTTTTCATCTTAAGTTAAACTCTCCCAGAGAGAAATGAGGTAACACAAGGTCTCTTTTAGTCTTTCAGATATGCCAAATTATCCTGAATGAAACAGCTCAGAGCTGAGCCATGTCTCCTTCTTGACAGTTTAACTGAATCCATTTCACTTGTGGGACGAGCATCTGTGTGTAGGAAACCCCTGAAATAGCTTTTCTTTCTAAATCAGATGTTCCCATACAGATGTGGTATCCCCAATTCAGATCATGAATTAATAAATACATTTTACCTGACTGACGCAACATTTTCTCACATAACTTCCTTCCGCTACCTTCCTCCTCCATGTTTCGTTGCTCCTGTGTCCTACACCGTGATGGTACACACATAGAAGTCTGCCACCCCAGGACTTGTCTGTCTCCTGCTGTAAAGTCGGGAGAAATTCCTCCCGCCATCACATTAGCTGATTTGGGGATATGCCCTATACTTAAGGAAGATGTCCCCAAGTCCAAGAATAACTGAAGTTTGTATTCCCAAAGCACTGCAGTTGTGAATTTTGTAGAAAGGGCAATAAAAAACAAAACCATCTGGGTTGGAAACTGCTAAGAAAGCTTGCTTTCTTAATTAGAAGCTTTCTATTTCATAGTACTTTGTGAAGGCATCCCATAGTATCCCTACCATCAGGTCAACAGGGGAACAAACTGCCAAAGGCTACCTGGACAAGACTTTCTGCTCTAGGATATATTTTACATTGCTAGCAGAACACAAACAAAAGCGGTGGCAGAGTGGAGGGTGGGAAAGATATGGAAGCACAGAGACAAGGCCTGGGCACTTTATCACCTCAGAAGCAGCAAAACTTCATGGGGAAAATCAGACTTTGCAGATCTATTTTCTAGGCTTTGCTCAACACTTGGGCCCAGGGCATAACATTTATTCTTTGCTTTTCCTCCAGTACACCTCTTTTCAGCCTTCAAACTCTTCAGGTCAGCTCTTGTCTCCTGAAGGCCCACACAAGCTAACTCTATGCTTCTCAAGGTGAGGAAAACTGCTCCTCTCCTCATGTACTATGGCCAAGCCTTGGCTCAGCAAGTGTCCTGTCCAAAATAATGGAATCAAGGTGTGTTGGGACACTTCAGGCTCCAGATTAATCACAAAACCGTACTGTTGTTGTTGAAACCAGACAGATTTCACTGAGGGCTGTGTAAGTTTTGTCATTACTCCTCTTCCGATAAAGCACTGAGCTGAAGCCGGTGCTCAGCAAACTTCTCTGAGGTAAGGCCCATCCTGGACTAAATCTGGCAGAACGTTGGTCATGTCCCCAACCTGTTTCCTTCCTCCTGGGGCTGACAGGTCTCCCACAGCCTGCTGCTTGGCTGTCCCCACTCCCTGGGGCCCTTCACCACTGTCACCCTCTCGAGATGGATGGCTGACAGCAGGCTCACAGCAGCTCCGTCTGGGCTCGAGGAGATCCACCCGACTGAAACCGCCAGACACAGGGTGCAGAGAACACAGCCAGGACCCGGACACAAAATCCCTTACCTCAGGACCCCCAGGAGCAGCAGCAGGAACGGGAGGGCGGGGGACACGGGAAGGAAACACGCGGGCAAGGAGGGTGGGACGTTCCCCGAGCAACGGACCCCGCAGCCGCTGATTGGACGAGACAGCAGGGGGCGGAGCCTGCGCTCGGCAGCGCGGGAGATTTAAGCTCGGCAGATGGCAGCGGCTCCCGGAGCAATCCGTGTTTCCCGCTCGGCAGAGCGGTGCTGGCCTCTGCCTCTCCTGAGCTTCTCGCACCTTGTAGAACCAATGCAAGCACACAGAGCGAGCTCCTGTTTGAGCATGTGACCACTCGGGTTTCCAGGTGTGGCCTGTGTGAAGGAAAATTCCAGGAGGTGAAAAGAGATAGCGAGCAAGTCTGTGGGAGGTGTGACCAGGCTGGTGAAGTGCTCTGCTTAGTGGCTGAGCTGCAGGAGAACGTGGGCAGACTGAAGCGTATTTGAGAGCCTGAGAGATTGATCAATGGAGCCATACTCTGCCATCTGTGATGCACACAAGTTAAGTCAGCGTGGCCACTACAGAGACAGGTCTAGGATCTGCTTTGTGCCAGGAGGAAAACAGCATCAAAAGGAGAAGGAGAGGGTGGATAGAAGGTTACAGCAGGGAAAGTAACAGAAACCTCTCTTTACCCTCTACAATTCCATTACTCCAGGGGCACCTTATAACTGTCTTCCAATACCTGAAGGGATCCTACAGGAAGGCTGGAGAGGGACTTTTCACAATAGTGTCCAGCAATAAGATGAGGAGAAATGGTTTTAAACTGGAGGAGAATAGGTTTAGACTGGATCTTAGGAAGAAGTTCTTCACTATGAGGGTGTCAAGACTCTGGCATAGATTGCCCAGAGGGGTTGTGGATGCCCCTTCCCTGAAGGTGTTCAAGGCCAGGCTGGATGAGGCTTTGAGCAACCTGATCCATATGAGAGGCATCCCTGCCCATGGCAGGGAGGTTGGATTAGATGATCTCTGAGGACCCTTCCAACCTAATCCTTTCTATGATTCTGTGATTACAGGATAGCTACAGTGCCCTGGGTACAGTATATGAAGCACATAAGGAGATAGAGGAGGAAGCTGCACAAGCAGTCTTTCCAGGGTCAGAGAGGCCAACCCCTTGCAACAAAACCTGCATTAAGACCAGCGCTGAAAAGAACCAGCGGCAAGTTACGGTCATTGGTGATTCCCTCCTATGTGGAAGGGAAGTACCTATTTGCAGACAGGGCCCTCTTTTCAGGGGAGTTTGCTGCTCTCTCAGAGCCCAAGTTAGGGATGTCACCACAAGACTGAAGTACAACCTTCAGACCACTATACACTCGTGCTTTTTCATGTGGATACTAATGATGTTGCAAAAAAAAAGTATAGGGTTGATCAAGAGAGATTTCAGAATGCTAGAAAATTCAGGAGCACAGCTTTCCTCAGTCTTCCCAGTAATGAGGGCAGATTTGGAAGAAACAAGCGAGCCCAGGATATCAATACCTGGCTCTAGGACTGGTGCCTCTGCCAAAACTATGGGGTTTTTAAACCATGGAAGAGCCTTCAAGACACAAGGTATGCTGGGGCCTGACAGGATTCACCCATCCCAATTCGGAAAATATATCTTTGGGCATAAGCTGATGGGCCTGATTGAGAGAGATTTAAACTAGAATCGGGGGGGGAAGGGGATAGCAACAGGGTGGCAGTAGGTAAGCCAAGGGTTGTCATAACATTGCCAGAGGGTGGAAATGCTAATGAAACATTTACACTGCTTCTGGGAGCACAGACGTTCTAGATAGATTGGAGCAATGGGCAATGATTAATGGGAAGAAATTTAACAAGTCCAAGTACTGGATTCTGCCCCTAGGACAGAATAATGCTGGGCACAAGTATAAATTGGGAAAGGAGCAGCTGGAGAGCAGCCCTGCAGAAAGGGATCTGGGGATGCTGGTCAACAGCAGGCTCAAAATGAGCCAGCAGTGTGCCCCAGCAGCCAAGAGGGCAAACAGCATCCTAGGGTGCATCAAACACAGAATAACCATCCAGTTCAAATAGGTGATTACCTCATGGTATTCACCTTTGGTGTGGCCTCACCTCAAATACTATGTGTAGTTCTGGGCCCCACAATTTCAAGAGGATGTTAAGTTCCCTGAATGCATCCAGAGGAGGGTTGCAAAGCTGATGATGGGGCTGGAAGGAATGTCCTAGGATGAGCAGCTAAGGACTTTGGGTTTGTCTAGCTGGGAGCAGAGGAGGCTGAAGGGTGACCTCATTGCTCTTTGCAGCTTCCTGAGAAGCAGACGTGGAGAGGTATGTGATGATCTCTTCTCCCTGGTATCCAGTGATAGGACGTGTGGGAATGGCTTAGAGCTGCACCGGAGGAGGTTTAGACTGGACGTTGGGAAACATTTCTTTACCAAGATGGTGGTCAAACACTGGAACAGGCTTCCTAGAAAGGTGGTCGATGCCCCCAGGCCTGTCAGCGTTTAAGAGGCATTCAGACAATGCCCTTAACAATATGCTTTAACATTTGGCCAGCCCTGAATTGGTCAGGCAGTTGGACTAGTTGATTGTTTCAGGTCTTTTGCAACTGAAATATCCTATTTAAGCCAACATTTTCTCTAAAAAAGACAAAGATCTGAGGATGACAGACCTCCTGGCCATTTCAGGCACAGTCTGGCTGTTACCTGTCTGTGCCTTGCCCTGCATAAAGGGTGGACATTTCCCTCCATATCAGCCAGATGAAGGGAGTTTTGGCTCTAGGAAGCTGTTTCAAGGAATATTATTTCTAAGCCATATCCCAACTTTTCTCATGATTCTGTTATTCATAATTTGGTGAGACAAGATCTTGTAACTTAACAATGTATAAATAAACAGATGAACTTTAGAACTTGCTCCTGGATGATTTTTATGAATACATATAGCCGGTCTGACTTTACATGAGTCACGCCTTATCCTGTGGATCACGTAAGTGTCCATGTATCTAGCAAGAGATCATGATTTCTAGTCATAGTTGTTTACCTGAGGCACGCCTCACCATTGATTCTCTTTGTCACCCCCCAGCAACACCTAGGCAGTGGGGATAATGTCACACAGCTCAGGTAACAAGCAGCCAGGATGCAAACAGCTGGCTGAATATCCATGCTCACAAAATTATTTGTCCAAACTATTGAGCAAATAAATTAATTTGGCAAACCAACAAGGAAGGTTCACTCCTGAAGGAGAAACATGTCAGCCCGGAAAGGAACCACATTTGCCAGTAACATTATTTCTGAAGCCCACAGCTCCAAAACTTACAGAAAAGCTGACAATCTGGTACGTGCTCAACGTTGTCTGAACATTCTATTCCTACTGTTATTTCAACATCTCATGTGCTTTTAAAGTTTTGGATATTCTTTGGAAAAAGCTGGAAGATATGGCTGGAAACCATTGTGTCTCAGTTCAATTGCTTTTTTGCAAGTGTTTTCTGTGCAAACACCATTAAGAGCAGGTACTGAGGCCACACAGAATTCCTACTTTAGCAGCTTCCATTTCAGAGCAGGAAACTTAACCTTAACACTGGTAGGGTGGCCCATACACACATTTTTTTCCTTGCAGGAGACAAACCCCAAAACCACCACTCCAAAGCAAGCACATGGACCATCGAGCAGCCCTGAATCACCAGGGCTTGCTTTGTGCACAGCAGGATTTGCAAGGACCACCTAAATTTTAATTTCACAAATACTGTGAGCAAGAGGCCAATTCATGACCTATTCTACCTTTCATTTCACAAATAATTCCAGCTACTCTTCCACACAGTAACTGTGCGGCAATCTCATCTGCCTTTTCCCCTCTGGAATCCCTTGAGATCTCTGCCTTCTGTCCCTGGCACTCTGTAGCTAGGAGTGCTTTCACATACGCACGCTTTAGGCTAGAGATTTTTCCATCACTAATGCAAATCTTCCTGTTTTCAGTATCTCTTCTTGATTATGCCTAGCTGTTGTTATTAAATGAATGGTCAAAAATTTGGAAATGAGATATCTGAGCAAGGTGAGCAGGTTGCTTTGCTACGGCGAGCTACTAGGTAGTTTGGCTCTATACATACACACTTCCAGTGGGCTTGGGAAATAACCAGTTTTGCATTCAAAGTAGAGTGAATCAGAGAGACGAGGAAGCACAGTTCCTGTTGCAATATACTGGCTGCAGCAGGGCATTTACTTTCATCAATGACAGCTTGGGTTTGTGTCACCACAGACTCCTCAAAACACTGGTGTGAAGAGGCATGTGAACATCTACAGGTGAGAGCATAAAGACAGCAGGTGCACTTTTGAAGGAAAGGGCTTATATCTTCTTCAGTGGCTTTGAAAATTTCTGCAGCTCTATGCATGCATGGTATGATGATTTGCAAGGAATCTGGAGACTAACGTGCTCCGGAAAATCTTGTCAGTTCCGCTGAGGGATTGGTTACATAATTCAAATAAATGCCAAGTCTTCTAGGCATTTTCAGGATTAAATGTATCTGTTCAGTCACAACAATTTTTCCTGTATTTTTCCTGCAAGCTAATTGTTTCAAGTAAAGAATCACTTGCTATCAAAGCAAAAAATCTCATTTTACAGATGAAAGTATTATTTAAATTTTCCTTTTCCCAAATGTCTTCCTTTTTATGGCTTTAGAATCTCCTATGTTTGGAAAAAAAATTTAAAATACCCTCAACTGTCAAAGGAATAGTGGTGATTTCCTAACTGCACTTAACCATGCTAGGGTAAGATGAAAACCTTCATCAACAAAAATCGCTCTTCTTGAAAGGTATGCCAGAAATACTGGTTTAGATCAAGCATCATAGGTAAGGTCAGGAATTGTGGGTTAGATAAGCAGACTGTGAGATGGATTGAGAACTGGATGAATGATAGAGCTCAAAGGGCTGTGATCAGTGGCACAGAGTCTAGTTGGAGGCCTGTAGCTAGTGGTGACCCCTTAGGGGTCACTGCTAGGTCCAGTCTTGTTCAATGTATTCATTAATGACCTGCGTGAAGGGACAGAGTGTACCCTCAGCAAGTTTGCTGAGGACACAAAACTGGGAGGAGTGGCTGACACTCCAGAAGGCTGTGCTGCCATTCAGCAAGGCCTGGACAGGCCAGATTGCTGGGTGGAGGGGAACCTAATGAAGTTCAACAAGGACAAGAGTAGAGTCCTGCACCTGGGGCAGGATATCCCCATGCACCTGTACATGTCAGGGGTTGAGCTGCTGGAAGGCAGCTCTGCAGAGAATGACCTGGAAATCCTGGTGGAAAACAGGATGACCATGAGCCAGCAATGTGCCCTTGTGGCCAAGAGGGCCAATGGTATCCTGGGGTGCATTAAGAAGAGTGTGACCAGCAGGTCAAGGGAGGTTCTCCTCCCCCTCTGCTCTGCCCTACTGAGGCCACATCTAGAGTACTGTGTCCAGTTATGAGCTCCCCACTTCAAGAGAGACAAGGAACTACTGGAGACAGTCCAACAGAGGGCTATGAAGATGATTAAGAGAAAGGCTGAGAGACCAGGGACTGTTTTGTCTGGAAAAGAGAAGATTGAGAGGTGATTTTATCAATGCTTATAAACATCTGAGGAGTGAGTGTCAAGAGGATGGGGCCAGTCTTTTCTCAATGGTGCCCAGTGATAGGACAAGGGGAAACTGGCACAAACTGGAACACAGGAAGTTCCACCTGAACATGAGGAAAAACTTCTTTACAGGTGACAGCACTGGAACAGGCTGCTGATGGAGGTTGCTGATTCTCCTTCTCTGGAGACTTTCAAAACCCACCTGTATGCATTCCTGTGTGAACTGGTCTGCGTGAACTTGCTTTAGCAGGGGGATTGGACTAGATGATCTCCAGAGGTCTCTTCCAACCCCTGCCATCCTGTGACTCTGTCATCTGGAAGGACAATAAATGAATAACTTGTGCAGCTTTACCGCAGTCACTGTGCAGTTACAGAAAGTATCACAGCTTCTTTTGCAAAACCAGACTGCAAAGATACCTGTGAATGACACATTCTGGACTGTTTTCAGCATGAAAACTAACATTTCTGGTTTGCAGTTTTCCTGGAGTGTACCAGCGAAGGAAGGCCCTGTCCCAGATGGCTTTCCCACATGCCCCCCACAATGCGTTCCCACAGCCATCACTACAGGGATGCACTGTCATGGCCCTGACTGGGAAATCCTCTCACATCGAGCAGCCAATGATCCTCATAACAGATGGCCCTGATGGGCACAGCTTGTGCTGTGCTTCATGTTCAGTGTGGCCTCCAGGATGTGCTGCACATGGTCCTTGGCCACAGGACAACCCTTGCCAGCTCATGGTGACAGAGGAGCTTGCTGCTAGCTCCCACACAGTGCCAGCAGCTGCACACCTGTGTGGCCTTGCCCTTACCTAAAGTGCAGCAAGAAGCTCTCAAAGCAATATCCTTTCTGTTTGATGGTAGAAATGATGCACGGGGTTGTTTTCTTGTAAGAAAATCATATAACAGCTCAAATGACTGAACAAGTGGAGTATCTCCATGGATGGGGTCTGCATGGCACATCCCCTAATCAGAGACACCACAGAGCTGGGGGTTCCCAGCATTTGAAGGGAAACAGCATTATCTCTACTCTCCTCTCCTTTACAGTGTTAGCTCTAAGAAACAGCATTTAAATTATACTTCTTAGCATCTGAATGCCTTTTTTACAGGGATCATAACAAAACAGCACCTCCTGGCGCATAACACGTCAGTCCACACAGCTTGAGCGTGCTCCTTGCAGGTCCATCAGTCTACTGTAGTCCTTGCTAACTGCAAACTCCACCCTGAGACCTCGCTGACAAATCAACTCTCCTCCTAGAGAGGTTGTCTGCTACCTCCATGCCTTCCACGCTATGGCAAAGCAAACTCCAAACTAATAGATGAAAATAATGTATTTAAAAAAAAAAAAGTATGACTAATTTTTTTTAAAAAATAATCTTTGGAAACCATGAGAAAGTTGCCCTGGCAACATTGTTTTCCATTCTTTTTTTGCTCACTGTTTTCTTGTGTGTAAGCTTGTAAGCTATTTCTCTAGCTTACATTTCTGATGGTACACGGTACACGCAACAAATGGAGCTCTTGAAAAGGAAGAAAACCACCATTCAGATAAAGAAACGTCTTTCCTCCCTCTCACATTGTCGGGGTGGAATAGTCCCATCTATGATTGACACCAGTTAGTTTTGAAATTTTCAAGACTGAAAAACTTAGTATTTGGAAAAAAATGGTTTGAATAGCTTCAATGGGGTGGATGACCCACATTATGTGGGAGGGGGAGGCACTGCTCTTTGTCTTTTTTCAACAGAATACGAGCCAAAAGGAGATATTACGGCCATGTAAATGCCAATTTTCATTAAGCATACAGAAAGTAATATAGGAGCTTGGAGGTAACTGGGATATAATTTGACAGCTTTGAGATCTCGTCCCTATGGTCAGATCGCATTGAATTTGGCAAATGGATTCAAGATCTGTGAGTCTGCAAGTAGACAGGTGAACAGGAAAAAAATTACATTATGTCCTCTTGCTCCCCCAACCAGAAACTATGCTAAAAATGTAAAATAGCATTTAGAAAGGCCAACAACCTCACCTCTAGATTTCTTGAACTTTCTGCATGTGTCACGTAAAAGTGGTATTATCATATATAAAAGTGTATTTATGACCACAGCACTTTGTCATTACATTGACACAAGTGGCTTAGTTAAAAGTTACCTTTTGTCATCTTCTACAGAACTCTCTCAACTGTAGATTTATAGCCCATTCACCATGCAAGGTGAGGTGCAAAGGAGCTGCAAGAGGACACATCTCAGCATCACAAATGCCGAGTCCCTTCCATGACTTTAGCCAAAGCCCTTGGGCTTTACCAGATGGAGGCAAGCTATTTGCACAGAACTTACAGCTTGGATGCACTGTGCTAATATGCAGCTGCCATGTCTTCCAGATTCACAGCTTTCCAAGGTCAGGAGATGGATTGTCTTCAACAGCTTCAAGGTTTTTTTTCTTCTCCCCTTGTAGCCCATATCTAGGAGTTCAAAAACAATTATTGCTCTCTGTAATTACCTACCAAGAGGCAACTGACAGTGTGTTGACATCATTTTGCCAGACTTAAGTCCTTTAGAATTTCTAGCGAAAGCATTTAAAACGTTAGTTATTGTTTAGAGATTAGCCAGACTGACAAATATCCCAGGGTTTCATATATATAAAATTCTATTTTTTACAAAGTTTAAGGTGTTAAGTTTCTTTGCCTTGAAATTTTCCAATGCCTTCATGTGACCTTGCCTTAGGGAAATAAAAAGAAATAGAAAGTAAATTCAAATGTCTCAGTCAGCACAGACATGTTCATTTCCCTGCTTCGTTTTGCATTGCCAGATCTGGTAGAGTTCTTCCTAAAAGCACATAGAGTCATCACAGGATCTCATTTGTAATGTATGGCTCCAAACTTACTGTAGTAGTTACTAGGAGCAGATCAGCTGACTGTTTCTGTCCAAAGACAGAAAGCTTTTCTTTTTTTTTGTGATGGACTTGACTATTACAGCAGCGAGTTGCAGCACTGAGGTGGGCATGGACTGCTGGAGGTCTCTAGCCCAACCCCCACTTAATACTAGCAATACACTCTTGCATTACTTGAGTCCCACCAACTATTTAATGGGAAATTGCCCTTAGAGATAAGTACAGCCCGTACACTCAGGTGAGACTCTTGACAACACTAAGGCCAACAGAAGAGCAATTTGCCTTCAGGAGAGGCAGGATTTTGCATGTCTGTTACAGATCAAGCTAAGAAGACTGTGACAGGATCTTGGTCAGACCAATAAAAAGAAAGAGATGGAGGGGCAATGGCCAGAGGGATGCAGGTCTAGGTGGATAACAGCAGATCTAAAGCATGATGAATAGGAGGAAAAAGTGTGAAATGTGAGTTGTTAGGAAAAAAATGATGCTGGACAGGAAAAATACATGGAGCCTGATGCCTGGTTTCCCATCAACATTGCTGTGCTTCACCCTCTGGTAATCCCTGAGGGACACTAGCTTTGACAGCCTCTAACAGAGGACTGGCAACAACATATCACCCTCATTTTCCAGGCAACGCAGATGTTGATTGTCTTGGGAAATCACTCTTTATAAATAACACCCCTATCACTTTTCTCCTACTGGGGTATGGACGTTCCTTTCCCAAATGCCATTAGGTTGGTGAGTTGGAAGAAGCCTTATGAACACAATCAAGTTCTCTACCCCACCACCCCTGCTGCTCAGGTTAGTTGGCACTTTTGGAGGTGCTTGCCGTGAGAACTTTGTTGTCCCTGCTTCACTGTTAGTGCTATCTTCCATACACCTTCAAATTACAACTCAAAAATCTTTCTGAATAGATAGAATGAACTTGAGTGACAGTGGTGATTTTGCTTTCAATATTTGCTTTCAATCATTACTCACTACTTGAAAGTTGGCAGAGAGTTTACAGAGTGTCTTTGGCCTCCTTGGAGTGAGACCATATGTTTTATTTGCAAAATATCTGTGGATACTTCTGGTTGGCTTTGCAAAGCTTGACTAGATGTGAGTTATTCGGAAGATATTCAGCCTTATGAGGAAATCTGTGGGTCACAAATGAAACAGGCATAGTGGGACGTCAGAAGTGCCTAGCTAGGCATGGTTAGGAGAGATTTGCACTGAAAAATTTGGGTTTCGGTTAAATGGTGTTTTGCAAAAAAAGTCTGTTTTCCATGTAAACGTTATCAAGCCTTCATCCAAAACCAAAAATATCTGAAAGCTAAATGGAGAGCCAAAAATTTGTAATAAAACATTGAGACTTGCTTTGGACAGGTTGTACTGTGACTTCATATTAAACCATCACCTTCTGAACTCCCAAGAGAAGCACAATTTGAATGGCTTATGCCACAGAGGGTATAATAAATTGTGATGTTTTATACCTGCTGAGCAGGTATTTCTGCTTGAGTAGAGCAGCCAGTTCCAGTTGTATCCACTCAACAATCTTACATGAGAAAGCAGTATCCTATGTAGTAAAGCTTTTCATATTGTCAAAGGCATCAGCATGATCTACCATGCACTTCTTTCCACCATCTTCCTCTGAAGCACATTTTTACTGTCTCTGAAGGTACAGACACCTTTTCTAGCCCCATGCAACACAATCATCATGGCATTGCAAGACTCACCTCTTCCACATCAGCAAACCAACTTTTATCTCCTGCCTTGTGGAGATCTCTTCCCTTTGCACTTTCACCTCAGGATCTTTGGTGACTGCAATTTCCACAGTCTCAGAGGAGTTTAGAAAGGTGCTAACTGACATCCAAGCCTCTACAGGACTGCCCAACCTGTGTGCTCACAAGCAGAGGCAGAGTCTGAGGAGACCTGAGGATCTATCACACTGTCATGGCTGTTGTCAAAATTAAGAGATGTTGAAAACTTTCCCACAGATGTTTCTGATCCTATTCAACTTCAGGACTCATTAAATCTAGTCCTTTAGGAATCAAATGACCAAAGTGCCCAAAAGCACTGAAAAATCCCTTTGTGTGAAGTACCCTTTTTCCATTTCTTCACTGTTCCCAAGGGCAAAATATTAAACAGAGGTTGTGGAAATGGGATTTGGCTGCTCACTCAAGGAACCAAAATCCATAGTCATCCAAAGGATGCCCTTTACAAGTTGGAGGTTGTCATTGTGGGTCTCAGTCATCTCAGATCTGCTTCCCCTGAAGGGTGACCACCCAGTTCAATTAATTTCCCATCTTGTGCAGCAGATGAAAACCCTAAATCATAGCAAATGATGCTTAGCTGTTTGTATTGGATGTGACTGAAGTGACTGCAGAATATGTTTAGAACAAAAAATTACATTTTACATGATGGGATTTATTATTCAACTTAGGTTCAAAATTATTTATTAGTCATGCAGTCACTTAGTCACTTGCCCTCAGGAAATGGGATAATTTAGAGCCTCTTAAAAGTCACATTTACCTTCAGCTTAATTCCGCATGCTCTAATATCAGTGTTGCTCACTCTGCTGTAAGAGCACCTTTTGTTTTACTCAACAGACAAGAAGAGCTGCGTTCTCTGTTAGGGGAGAGAGCAGTCCCAGCATATGCCAGTAGCATGTTGGCACAGAAGACCTGGTTACTAGCAAACTGAGAAGCCCATTACTGTAAAGGAGAAGCTGTTTCCTTGCACCCACTGCCTCCATAGCAGCACAGTTAAGTCACACCCTGTGCCATCCCCACCCATTAGAAAAGCAAAAAACCCTGGGACTGTAAAGCAAAAATTCCCACTGGATAGCACAACAGCTGCTGTAGATTAACTTCCAGGACCATGTTTTCAACCTTTCTAGCAAAGCAATCAAATTTTTGTACTTTGAAATACTTAGAGCATATTCTGTGAGAACAGGGCAAAAAAGGGAGAAAGGCCTGAATCAGTATGTTTGAAACACATCCAGCTTAAAGAAAAGTAACCTTTATATCTGCTTTAAACCAATACTAATGAAATCACTCATATTTTTCATTCACTGTCATAGAATTTACTTCAAATTTCACCAAGGAGCAACTTCTAGTCCGTATCATTGGACCTTAAAACTACCTGTGCAGAATGTTCTGTTACACTATTTGAAACTTTGAGTTAAACCTTATTGTCAGTTTTGAGGCTGACCTTTATGAGTAGGAGCCTGAAATTCAACATTTGCAGAAAAAGAACAAAAACTTCTGGAGGAAGAAACACTCACCACCCCATCCACAGTGGTGGCCAAGGAGCACATATTTCAGAAAAGCATTGCAAGCTGCACTTTAGAAGTCAGTGAAGAGGCAGAGGAGACATCTAATAGCAACATGAAGGGCAGTTACAGCAACAGTGAGCCACACTCTTGGAATATGATGCAAAAGGGAACAACAACGGAAAGCTGCAACCTGGCAGGTTCAGGCTGGGCATGCAGGTAAATGTCCTCCACAGGATCTGAATCCCCAGACAGGTTGGATGGGGAGAGTCTCCACCACTGGAGGTTTTGTTGCTGATTCCTGACAAAGGTCTAGTCTCGGTCATAGGAGGTTAGATTACAGATCTCTAGTAGCCCTTCCCACCAACACTGCTGGGAGTCTGTAAAGGATGGCAAAAACGCCTTTCCACACACCTTCCAGCATTTCAGCATATTCTGAGCCACAGAATCTCGAGGTACACGTTGCATTCCAAACAAAATGAGGTAATCAGAGATGGCAAATTCAAGATAAACTGACTTATTCAAAATGACACTACAGAAAAAAATCAGGTCAAATAATAGAGAGGGCTGTTGGGAATTGGGAACAAGTTTCCAAAAATATTTTCAACAATGACATTTTCTGCTTCTTAAAGGCTTTTCTAAAAGAAGTCAATGTTTTGTTTAATTGGAAATAGGAAACCTACAAAGTTCACCCTTAAATATTTTTAAAAGCTTTGTAAATGCATTATCTGAGCACAGCAGGCATCGTACTTTTGATAAGTGCAGGATGATAGAAGCCTCAGGGAACTATTGAAGATAGTTCATTCAATAATTCATTCACTTCCCTCTAATACTGTGTTGAAGAAAAGTTAAACACCGTCTCTGCTTTAATAACTGAATGAACACTCCAAATGTAGTTTCCTCATAGGATTAATTCAATTTGCTATCTTCCTCAAAGTAACCCTTTACAAGGTAATACCAGGAAAAAGACTCAGGAGCAAAGTGCCATGAATGCACCGCTCGCCAAATTAGCACTAGTCCTTTCTGAAATACCGACACTAAGTTTGAAGTGCAGATATTACAGATGGTGACACATTTTCATGTTTTGGCACAGCCTCTGAAGCTCTCTTCTAGACCAGATAACTTGGTACAGACAGCTTCCTACATAGGAGGAAAGCCTTTCAAAAAACTTTCATCAAGTTTCTATTTTGGGAGCTCCTTGAGTGATTTTAGGCAAAATTCAAGAGAATGATGTTGGCTGCGGGAACATAGGAATTTGAGGACAGGACACTCCATTGTGTTAAGTTTGCAGGCCCCAGCAGAATCCCTAGAAGAAGACAGCAGAGGAAAGGCAGGCAGAAAAGCATCCCAGGTCTCTGCTCTGAAAATGGTGCGGTGTGCACGTGAAAGCTGGGGAAGGGTATCTGCAAATGACCTGCAAATGACCATAAAAAGATAAGACTGATACTTATTCAATAACAGATTTCCAGAAGGACTCCCAAAAAGAGTCCTGTCCTGGGTTAGGATAAGATAGGGTTAATTTTCACCAGGGGCTGGGGCGGTTCTCGAGGCTCCATCCTTCTTGGGTCTTCTTTTAGCTTCCTTTACTGGTGTGCGTTTGAACTGCTCTGAGTGACAACAGAATAAATTCTGTTCAGTGGTGATACTTTTCAGCTCAGTCTCTTCTAAGTAACTGCACTGTCTGAAGTTAACAGCAGATTTTCACAGACAGCATCTGCTTCTAGCAGGGATAACACCCCATGTTTAGAGATAGTGCCAAGGGTTGGTGTGCAGACCAAGGTCACTGCCAGATCTTGTGTACCACATTGAGGGGGGGATGGGATGGGGTGGGGGGATGTGGTGCAGAAAGCAAAAGGCTGCACCTGCAGGGAGGAGCAGACAGGACAGGTGACCCCAAACCGACCAGTGAGGGATTCCATCCCTATATGCCATTATCAGTGTAAAGCTGAGGGATCAGGAGGGTCTTGCCCCATTTTGCTGGTTTTGCTCGGCTTGGCTCGGGTCCTCTTCTGGTTTTCCTTGGCTGGCATCTGAGGGGTACTCTGTTCTGCCTTCAGTCCCGATCTGTGTGTTCCTGAATCTGGTACCAGAATCCAGCTCCTGAACACAGTTCCCATCTGCTGCTGGGCCCAGTCTGG
>JAAGNO010017115.1:87424-102795 GCA_033439905.1 Ceryle rudis
TTGTATATCTTCCTATATATTCAATTTTTATTATAATTTTCATTAAAGCTGTTCTTGTTTCCTTTTCTAACCGTTAAGTCTCTCTCCCTTATTTCCTTTCTCCTCCCCTTTGAGGAGGGAGGGGGTTAACAGAGTGTCCGTTATAGGTCTAGCAGGCTGCTCTGACCCTAAACCATGACAGTACCATTTCATTCTTGTTGTTCGCTGCTGTTGTTTGTTGTTTTCCTTGTTTCATTGTTGCATTAAATCTTCCTTATCTTAACCTGTGAGGTTTTTGCTTTTTTTTCCTGCCTCTTCTACTTCCCAGGAAGCTTCCTGGAGTGAGCAGAGAAGCCACACAGGAAAACAGAGGTGGCTGATTTGCAGAGAAGGAGGAAACAGTAAATGTGAAGGGGTCCAGGGATGTGCCAGGAGGAATTGCCCCCTGATGTTCACAGGCTGCTGCCTTCTCATTCTCTGCATGGTGTTGAGGGCTCAGGCATGGCTCATCTTTCACTTCCACATCCCAAACAGAGCATTTCCAACCTTGCACAGCTGACCAGGCTTCATTCAGTGCCTTTTACTGTACTGCTGTCCTCTTCTAGTCACCCAGACATCATGTTTGGGCTGGGTTCAAGCTGTTTCAAAAGCATGGTCTGCTCCAAAGGCATCCCAGCCCTTTGCTGAACTTGAACATACTCGGAAAGAACTGCTGATGTTTCACAGTATGTCCTGCCTTAAAATCAACTTGCACATCTTGATTGTTAAGCTGGTATAAATATAACCTTAGGCCTGGAAATCTGTCCAGCCAGGCTGCACTCTCGTGCCTATATCTCCAAATGCTCTCCGAGGAGCAAGTGGCCTCTTGCCACTTTCTGCATAGACCTGGGGATTATGTAGATGGCCCAACACCGACTCCAGCAAATGCTCACTGCTTTTAATTGTTGGAGCACATCCTCTGTCTTTTGGTCCCATATGAGACTTCCAATACTGTGTTGCATTTAGACACTATAATATTATATTTCCCCCCTTAAAAATAAGATTGGAAATGCTAGGAAGTAAGTTAGACAAGCAAAGATACTTCAGTGTCCTGGAAAACTACACCTGCTGAGGTAAGACCATTAAAGCTCCTGATGATATCAATGTCACAAAATAAACTAGAGTTTACCTCAGCCCTTGCTACCTATAGACAGTCTTCAAAACTATGGAGGCTTTGGGTGGGTTTAGAAGGGAAGAGGCTGAAAGAATAGTAAAGCAGCACATTGTGTGTCACATACCCTCTGACATCTGATCTCAGTCATTTTACAGACTCCCTGTGCAACCTCCAACAGATACTGAGACATAAATGTTGGGTTGTAGTCTTTTAATTTTGCAGCTGTAGCTTGTTATGTATAGACAGAACACCCTAACCCTCATAGACTGCTTTGAGTAACCTTGGTTTGTATAGATAAGAGGGACTAACTATGAGCGAAGCGGACACAGAGAGGAGCCTCCAGAGGTAAGCCAGATCATGCCAGTTCTGCAGTCGCCAGCTCAGCATAGCATTGCATTCTGAGCCAAAGGTAAAAATACACTGCGAGGAAGACTGTGAGCCTTCCTCCAGAAGACCCCAGCCCACGACCACCAGACAGCAGTGCGCAGGCGTCAGTGGGAGGAGACATGATAATGAGTTCCCAGAAATAATTATAATAACCACACCTATTCCTGGAATTAATTGTAATAACCCCTCCTTTGCCGATGAATATGTATATTTCTCATGATAAATAATTGCTTGATTTGAAGGCAGGCGCGCAAGTTGGGAGGAGTGATCTCCCTTGCGCCCAGCGCCGTAATAAACATGTCTACTTTATAACCTAACTCGGGTTGTAGAGTTTGATTCCACACGTCAATACTAAGAACTATTAAGAACTATTTGTGGGATATTTGTGAAGGAAGACTTTTGATGTCCAAGTCAAACTTTATCTAAGTGGATATTTATTTCTTTTCCTCTGCTGGAAAGCACAGAATTATATCTCTTGGGGCTAATTTTGATTTAACTTTGACAATTCCATCATCAGATGTAACTCTGCTGACATACAGCTGAATAACATTTGTTGTTGAGGTTGGAATATTCTTTGCTTGCAAGATCTGCAAATCATTTGGAAGCAGCAGTGCTGATGTTTTCATTCCAGCCATTGATTCTGCACCATCCTTCATGGCCAGAGGTCCATATTCCCTTTCACCAAAGAAGTGGGATTACTTGTATCACATCGAGGTTTATGATTTCCACAGCCTAGAACTCAGCTGAACCTGGCTATCTGAGACAGTTTGTGGCCTTCTGCCTCACTCCTTCCACTATCCATGGCAACCAAAGGCCATAAAGAGTTTTTAGGAAAAAAAGTCGACCCCATCATGAGTTACTCAGGAAAGTTATTAAAAAAAAAAATGCAGAATCATTGATTAACTCAGCTTCAAGAGTCCCTTGTCCAAGTCTCTGCTCAAAGAAGGACAACTTCAAACTGGATCAGGTTGATCATGCACTTTTCTAGACAAGTTTTGAAAATATTGAATTATTACTGTTTTCCTCTCTTCCTGCTTTCCAGCCTTGTTTTTTCTGAATGCAGCAATTTCTGAGGTGATTCCTCACCAATACAGTGCAAGTAAGCAGATGAGGCAGTTAGAGGGTTCTTGTAATTCACAGCCATCTTACCTGCCCTGTAAAACGTGAGGATTCATTCGTAATTAGTCACACAGTGTTCTCATTTCTCAATGTCTAAGACTGTTTATGATTATTGAAGTGGATGTTAAGAAAAAACCCAACATCCAATACAGTGTTCAGCATAATAATGGGAATATTCCAACATCATTCAATATGTGTCAGGGGAGTGTCCAACACCAGAAAGTCCACACGGGTTAAAGAAATTCCTTAAAAATTATTTCAATGCCACAGATTTTTTACAGTGCACTAAGGGAAGCTCCAGAAATTCTTAATGTCAGGCTATGGCAAACCACTCCAGTGAAGCCACCGTTCTCCTCTTTGTAGTGTCTGTCTTTTCTAACACCTGAACTCAGAGAGATGATTGAAGGACAACACATTCCAGCACAGTTTGCTTTGCTGAGTTTGACATACCATTAATAAAAACCACTATCATAAAAAAAAATAAATCTTAATTGTTCGAGCTGTACCAACAAAAGCAAGAAATCTGATCATTAAGGCCCTGTTCTCCTGATTCAGTCTCCAGTGCCAAATCCCAAATACACTGCCCTACTGTGATTTCCCCTTTTTATCCCACAGGGAAGAGACAGAGCTTTCTGGTCTGAATCAAAGGAAAGGGTAACTTCAGCATGAGTGGATACAATTCAGCCTCGTTTCCTTTAGCATTAGTCCCAGTGCAAGAATTTCAGCCATGCTCAGACATTCAGTATAGATGAGATCACAGAAAAGGAAACTCTGGACACAGTCAGTGATGAATCAGAAATTATGACGGTTGCTTTTAGAAACCTGGATGCATCAGGAAAGACTGCCTATGTGAAGTGGTCCTCACCTTGCTAGGTAAAGGTAAAATCATCAGAAGACAGTGGGTACTAACATGCTCTTTCTGCCAGCAGGCTAAAGATCCTTCTTTCAACAGAAAACTAGAAACTGATGATGTCTTTTTTTTTTTTTTTGTGATTCTTGTTTTCCCTGAGAGTTATAGTGAGTACAGTCAAAGCCATGGTCAAATCTACAGTGCTTGGCATCTTTAGAACTACCTAGTGTGTCTTGCTGGAGTCAGACAAACCTGTAGCAAGCCCAGTAGCTGGTAACAAGGTAAATTTTGGTAGCTGGTGTTGCATCACTTTTTCCCGATGTCCATATGAGTTTCTTGAGAATTTAAAATAAAAGAACCACCCTCATTTCCTAAGTATGCCTCTGTCTCCTCTATCACTGATTAATGCTAGTGTAAATCCTGGAGCACTTCAGGCTCAAACATACGCAGATGCATTGAGGAGATGGAAATCATATGAGATCTTCTTTCCATTATTTGGATAAAGGTATAACAATATGTAATAGCAAGAAAAGTCTAGTAAGGTTACTAAAGGGCATAGATCTGGAAATACTGCAGCTAGCTCAGTAAAGATGTATGCTTGTTCAGAGACAGCAGCATGACAAAGCATCATGTAAAAGACTGTATTTGAGAGAGAAAAATCTTACAGTGACACAAGGGTAAAAAGTCCATGCCAGCAAAATACAGTTGTTAAACCATATGCATGCATTGCCAGGGACAGGAGAGAGCATCCTCTGCCTCACACTGAGCCTTTCACCAGTCAGTGGAAGGAAAACTGTTCCCACTTTGAAGCAAGACTGTGGTTTCTGTCTTCCACTGTCAACCCAAGGCACCTCGCCCACTGAGCACCGAGTTTCCCTCCAGCAGAGGGGAGTGCAGCCTGTACTGCAGGAGCTGTCAGAAACTCCAGGAGAAGGGAAGAGCTTGACTTTTTCACCAAGGCTAGAATGATGAGTTCATCTTGTGCAACTATCACTAAAAAACCACCCCATTCCTTCTCATGTAACTCGGAACTGGAGGAAAAGCAGTCTGAGGTTACAAAACTTTCAGAGGTACTGAAGTCTGGAAAGAAGCTGGTGATAGATGAGAAAATTGCTACAGATCAGTTCCCTGCTTACAAAGATTTACAAACAACTGGTCACATACTTCTTTTTTTGTGCTGGCTGTTTAGAGGACCAAGTGAATACTTGGAAAATGTGTTTGCAAATTTGTTCGTGGGTCAGACCCACAGCTCATTCTAAATCTGCCCATTTTGCTTTTCTGTGAAATATCTGCTCTCTACTCTTTAGCTCACAAAAATTTTTAGTGAGAAGTTTTTTATCGGTGTCCCCATAATGAATTCACATTTTCCTCTTGATACTGCTAAGCATGTTCCAGAACATTTTCACTGCCCCTAAAAAGATACTAGACAGCAAAATATACTTTAACTGCCAGCCTCTTGGTATAAGCAGGTAAGCACATCTGTCATGGTAAAGCCTTTTGAGAGAGTAATAATCCATGTCAGTGTGGTTGAGGTCACTGCTAAAAGTTTTGCAGAACAAAAGCCAGACAAAAATGAGAGAGCCAGGCACAAAAACACACTTGCAAGATTTTTCTTGCAATTCTCATTTCAAAAATTGATTTTCAAAATGCATTTGCTTTAGTATTGAGCTATATGGTCTCGTTATTGCTCTTTCAAGATCACATTTGTCCATATCAATCACCATAATTGCTGTACTGCAAAGAAACTCTATTAGAATTATGTCTGCAAAGGTTTCACAATTCAGTGCTAGAAAGAGTCTAGACCATTAAAAAAGTGTAAGGGTACTCTAAAATCCAAATGTGTCTGGGAGTAATTGTCTTTGCCCTTGGGTACATTTCATCCATTAACTCCAAAGGGGAACTGAGGAATCCTTTTCTCCATGACAGTGAGATTTGGCTCTTGTTTAAAAGTCTCCTTTCTACCTACCACACAGGATCATGCCTCAGTCTTGCCTTGTCCATCTCCTGACCTGGACTCAGCCCTCTGCTGCCCTGTATAGACTGAGTAAATCAGTTTGCTCCCAAGGGATCTCAGCATCAGCAGATTTAGACACCAGCTGTGGTAACGTTAAGTTTCATTTTGCTCTGGAGGACTGGCATCTGATCCAGTGCATAAACATGTTTGCCTGAATTGTTCACTGGTGAGAGTAAGAGGAATTGACAGCTCTCGTAAGAAATATACGTCAAGAAAAGCAAGGATGTTATTAATATGGAAAAGGTAGTAAAAGTAATAAACCATATGGAACAGCTACCAAACAGAAGTCAGAGTCCATCAACAGAAAAGCAGAAACAGCACAATTTGTTCTTGTCTGCAGGTGCAGGACTTGATAATAAATTATTGTACCATGAAGAC
The DNA here is from genome assembly GCA_033439905.1 of Ceryle rudis. Taxonomy (NCBI): domain Eukaryota; kingdom Metazoa; phylum Chordata; class Aves; order Coraciiformes; family Cerylidae; genus Ceryle; species Ceryle rudis. The sequence goes on from JAAGNO010017115.1 coordinate 93,305, forward strand.
AAGAGATATTTAGATATTCTAAAAGTGTTCAAGCTTTCTTATATCTAGAGTATATTTTAAGTTAAATTTCTAACACAGTTTATGGAAGGAGGTTCTATGACTCTTGGTGTCTGTCCATCACTAAGTTGCCATCTCTGTGTGTACGGGTTTGAGGGTTTTTTAAAAGACAACATTTCTTTTGTCCACATGACTTTTCTCTTGTTCAGACCAGGCAGATGAAGGTCTCTCATGTAGTTTAAAATTCCACATTCTCCATCCAGCATTTTAGGGGATACTTATCACACAGCACAAAGCCTACTTTGCAGGTAAATTTTCTCATTTCCCCACGTCCAGAGCTTGCCATTACAGTTCTTCACCACATAAACGCACCTGTTTTCACCACACCACTAGTAACCAAGGTGATATTATTCCCATTTTATCCAGTGGAAACTATAAATAGGGATTTGGCTTCAGAGAATGAAACAAGGTTTAAGGGGAGAAAAAAAACACGAATGAAGTGACACAGGCTCACCTACCCTCACCTCCACATGGCTTGTCTCCTATTTGACCTCTATCTGTGATACTTTGATTCAGTCTCTTTTTCCAGCCCATCCTTGCCTGCCTCCCAGCTAGCCTGGATAACCCAGTCTCTTTCTCTATCCATATGCCCCTTTCTCAGTTCTCTTTCCATGCCTTCACCTCAAAGCCAGACCATTCCTTTGCTTCCCACTCAAAATCCTCTCCCATTCTTTTCTCAGCTTATCTCCCCCATCTGTCTCCCCCCATCTTGTGCAGTTAAACAGTCTCCCTTTTTCTGGGGGTCTGCCAGGACTTTGTTACCCCTGCCATCAACACCTATGCTCACATTCAGTAGCAAGACATGCCACCTGCCACTCTAACCAACCACTGCAGTATCTATCTTAGTTATGAATTTGTTTCTCAGTAGACGGTATATAGCATATAGCAGGAAAGGGGACAGTAAATAAAGACCCAGTGTGCAGCAGCTGGCTTACCCCTAGAAGTCCTGGTCTTCCTGTTTCTCAGAGAACCAGGTTCACACATCTTCTGCACTCGCTGGGATTGTCTTCCACATCCTGGCTCACTGTCCTCCCAGCAGCCCTGCTTATGGGAGCCAGGAATGGGGCAGGTGACTATGGATAGAGCAAAGCTGCTAAATTGCCCTTCCTGCACTACAAAGAACAGCTCATTGCTGCTTGGGCTAGTTACCACCACTGCCTGTCTTGTTCCAGAAACAGGGCTGAACTCTCCCCTGGCAGACCAGTGCTGTGCTATATAGAAACCAGTGAATACGGTCACTCACCGAGAAGATGACAGGTGGCTTGGAGAAACTGATACCAAATTCCTTAAACCACAGTCAGGGACAGCCTTACAGCAGAAAGCACTAAGCAATCTGATTACAACTGCTGCCCATCCAAGGGATTAAAAGGTCAATTGCTTCCCTCAGAGGCACACAAGTCCTCATCTTTTGAAAGCCCTCCACCAAACTCGACTTCTCCCAGACTGGAGGAGTTGATGGAGTCCACAGCTGCAAACTTGACCTTCCTTTTGAAGCAGCTGGTATGGATACTGAATGATACAGCAAGTCCTATGTGGTTCATTTGTGAGCTCACCAGCAAGCTCTATCCTTCTCCCAGTTCCCTCTTTTAAGCATTGAGTAACTCATTTGATCTCTGTACACGTCCCTGTCTCATCTACCACCCACCACAAAGAGCAGGGACAGTCTGGGAGGCATCCCCAGTATATTCACCTGATGCTGAACCATGGAAGTTCAGCTTGTATTCAGAAATACCGACTTCTAAAACTTCTCACATTGAAGACTGTCACAAAGGCACCCACAAAACCAACAGCAGATACTGTCAAGAATGGGTTTTATTGCAACCAAAGCTGCCCAGCACCCCTTCTGACCAAGTACCAGTGCGGGTGGATGTTGGGACAACTACCTCACAACTAATTCTTAAACCTTAAGGGAAGATCAACCAAATTGGGCACACACTCACCGATCAAGGGGAAACCTCCCACACCAGAGTGCCCAAGGTGTCACTCACCCAAAGGGGCAGGGTGAGGCTCACTCAATCCACAGAGATTCCCTCAATCCGTGGAAGTGTCCTTGGATGGCACATCCAAGGGAAGGGTGCAACTGCCAGGCCTGCTGCTCTGTGAAGAACCAACTCCTCTGGTTCTCATCAGGGGCCCCATTTATACCCTAGTCGAGGGTGTATCATGGTCATTCTAATTGGCTGAGGGGCAAACTCAGAAAACCCAGACAAGCCCAGACCCTAAGCCTGTTAACTAAGGGTCCAGACCCTGAGGCACCTGTCAGTCACCCTGAGGTGCAGCTTAACAGCCCAAGCCCCAAACCCCAAACTGTTCTGGCACACCCTGTTTGTCTGTGGAGGAGGCTGCATCTGCCACAAAGACTTGTAAATACACAAGAAGCAAAATTGTCCATTATCAGGCAACAGAATAAAAGAGATGAGTTTTTTCTCCTTTACACCAAATTGGCAGAAAACAAATGCTCACCAGGTTTGCTTTTCAAGTGAAGCATTTAATAAAACAGATCAAAGCACTTCCTGAATCTCAGCAATAGCACGGATCATTTCTGAGTAACACATCCCATGGAGTGAGCTCTTTGCAGAGGCTGCACCAGCCAAAACAGGATTAGCAAGTGATAGAAATAAAAAGAATTTTTTACACTTTCACAATGTGCAAAGTACTTTCACTCCAGAAGATATCCGGGCCTAAGAAAAAATACACCTGATGGGATCCCATGCCACTAAAATGCCGCCACTTTTGAGGACAAAACTGTTAAATTACATCTCACATTCTTGTTCCAAGTCATTCAGAGGCACATGGAAAATGCTGACTACAAGACACCTTGTACTTGGGCTCTTGAGATTATGTAAAACAAGACAGACTTTATTGTCTCAAATATACTGCAAATATCTGACCATCACCTGCCCTTGTGTGCTACATTGTCATTATCCTTTGAAGGCATTAAAATGGAAAGACCAACCAAAACAGGTTTCCAACGATTTTTTTCTGTAAATTCATGTAGTGATACAGTGCCTCTCTGAACAGCCTGAAAACTTAATGGCAAGAAGGAAAATACGCAGGGAGAAAAGTTATTCTTTCAGCAGTAACACAGACCAGACATAGTCATTATACATCTGTCTGCACTCTGTGTGATCACGTGCTGTCAGGGACAAATCCTAGGGGAGACACCACACAAACACCTCTTCCTTGCCATATTTGCCCAGGATCTGAGCCCACAGTGTAGGCCACAGTAGCTACTATCACATTAGGCAACTTTTAACAGATCAACTCTGGAAGAGTTTTCTAATTAATTTTTTTAAGCTTTCTCTCATTTAGATGTTTAGCCTGTTCAGTATCTTCTGGCAGGGAGCTCCACAGCTTTGTTATGTAATGAAGGATCTATGCAAAAGGATCCTTCCTTCAGTCTGTTTTAATATTGCTTTTACAAAACTCTTTGAACATTTTTCAGTTACAAGAAGCAGCATCTACTGTTTCCCTGCTCTCACTTATTCATGAACATGAAGGACTTGATCACAGCCATTTCAGTTGTCTTCTTTCCAGTCATATTTAAACTCTTCTTAAAGCGCATTCACCTGTACCTTAGTCCCCAGATCCCCTCTTCCTGTCCCTTCAGTAGTTCCATGATATTCTCCGAGACAGATTGCATAAAGCTTCATACCATGTTCAGGTCTAAGGCACATGAGAGGTTTATATAGCAGGATAACAGTGTTGTCTGTTGGTCTCTGGATATCTTTCCTAATAATTACCCACATCTCATTTGCCTTTTTGATCATTCTGAGCTGTGAATTGCTGTTTTCAGAACACTACACACAATGTCTCACAAACCCTCAGATCCTCTTTGTAAATGGTACATGATAATTTAAAGACAAAGAGCACATAAGGCTCCTCCCCACACACAGACATCAATTTGCAGTTAAATAAAGTTAATTTTATTTGCAAGATCATTTTGCATCTCCTCAGTCAGTTTGGACCATCCAGAACAAGCCTGTATCAGCATCAAAATCCACCACCTTCCCATAGATCCCTTTCAAAGATGTACAGGAGATTCCACAGGCAAGCTCTCTCCATGGATAAAATAACCATTTTTCCCTCCTCTGCCTTTTAAAACATTCATTAACATGCTGTCTTTCTACCTTCATCACAACTCCATTTCCTATTTCCATGTCCCCACTAATTCTCTTCTTTATTATGAATTCTTGCTAAAGTGCCTGATCTAGTCCTCTGCAAAATCCAGCGCCACCAACAAGTTTGCAGAACATTTCTGAACTGAGGACTGAGGACTCTGCAGTCTTTAGAGATTTATTCACCAGCCTAATGTAACTCCACCTAATTTTCCTCCCTCTTTACCAGGTAGCAAGGATGCAAATTCAACAACCTGCCAATCATAAAGATCTTTCAGAACATTGTTCAAGTTACTAGTGTCTTCATTCCAATTTCCTTCTTAGGTAGGACATGAAAAATCTCATCAGTGAAAGCTTCTATCTCCTAGCATCTGCCCTTCTCCACCCCCAAAGATAAGGAAAAAAATTAAAAAACCTTTCCAAAAGTCAAAGTTCCTAATTAGAGGGACAAAAAAAAAAATCATATCATAAAAGTTAACAAGGGAAGAGTGAATGAAGTGGCTTCACTGGAGAACATATGTTCATTCTGTAGAGACACTCCAGCCGACGCCAACAGCACACCAACTGCTCCCATGCTTGTCATAGCACCAATTGACTCATTTCCAGGCATATAGGAAGCTTTAGCAGGATGACACTGGAGTTTAGCTCTGCAATAAAGCTGAAATTATTAAGAATCTGTCACTGATTCCAGATACACTGGAAGCACAGGCATAAAATTACTTCGATATTTTTAAACCAAAATCCTTACACTTCTGGCAAGCTTAGGAGCTTAGACCACGAAGAATAACAATATGAGCTTGAAAAGACAGGATTAATCCAGAAGACCTCACTACACTTTAGGTTAAGGCTAGAGTTTACCTGAAGGCATAATTTCATTGCAAAAAGCATAGGGGTTTATGCAGGTTTTCTTTTTTTTTTTCTGGCTAAATCCATGTCTGAAGATACGACATCTTCTCATCTGAACTGGCAAAAATAATGGTGTAGAAGAAAACATGCTATATGGTCACTCAGGTTTACAAGAGGACTAATCCATGCTCATAAACATACTGGGTATACCACTGGAGGTTTTTTAGGTCCCTACCCTCTTAACTCCATCTGCCTACATGGCACTGGATCAGCAGGTCTCTCTGAGAGACTGCTGGTCATCAGATACACGTTACAGCAGGCTGCAACTGGATCTGCTGCAGTTCTTGCACTGGCCAGGTAGCCATAAATGCTAGAAACTGATAGACTTGGGAATCACGTGCATACCATATATGCAGTCAAATTCCTCACTAAGGCACCCACTGGACTAGAGACACCAAAGATACTTTCCCACCAGCATATCCAGGAGTCCACCTGGACCAACCACTTGATGTTATACAACAGAGCAGCTAATGGCCTCCACCTGACCGACCATCAAGAATTAAAACAAGCTACTAAACTCTGCAAAGAGGTGGCCTTAAAATGACTGAAGTTATCTAAAAGCCAGCTGTTGCAGCTTTTCTACACAGGCCTTAGTATGCCAGCGTACTTAATAAACCGTAAAAACTAATTCTTTCTGTTTTCCTTCTTTGTCACACATCCATGCATCCTCAGCTGCTTGACCTACTTAATCTCCTCCAAGCCAGGAGATGACACCAAGGAGGCCGTGACACAGCAGCACTGTTAACCAGGGATAATTGTGGGGAGTGGAGAGGCAAGGAGACAAACGTTGAACTGCAACAGTTTTGTGAGCAGAGAGCAGCGGTATCAGCAAAGCTGTCATCTCTGCCAGCCAGGTTTTTCCAGGCTGAACCTGGGAGCATAGTACAAAAACAGGGTTAGAAACAAAACAAAACAAGTAAAATAATCTAAAACTGTTCTGAAGACATGAATGTTCATGGGAGGTATGGTGGGCCAATTCTAAACCAAGAGAGAACTTTTACAGAGAGCTTTTGTTAATTAGCAGCTATCACCTTCATTAATGAAAACAACATGGCCAGGGGAAGGGAGGGCAGGACACTGGAATAAAAGCTCCTCTGGATAAACCTCCAGGCTGCAGCCCTGATCTGTATGCAAAGGCAGACTTGCATACAGCAAGATCTATACCCATTTCCTCTTTCTGTGCTACCTTGGCACCTATGTTTGCAGCACAAGATCCCTACCCCACACCCTGCACTTTCTTTTGCTACATAGCAGACAAGTCACGTAGTGTGGCATGAAGCAAATATAGCTTTGGCAAGCACCATGTCTTTCCTTCAGATGCCTGTTCCATCCATTATAACATGCAGATAACCAGGCAGGAAGGGACAGGTCTACAGAATATGCTTCCTCTTTCCAGAAAACTATTTGCTCCAAAAGCAGCAGTTACAAGTTTTTTCAAGTGCTGTGAACAAGGGGATGGATACTCATGGTCTATAGTAAAACAGAAAACCTACTAGTATCACGGAGGTCCAGGCATTTTTCAGAGACCTTCCTGGGGATGATGCCTGGGGAGTGAGGCAACTCACTAATGAGAATAAGTATCGCCTGTGCAGGGATGAAGTCTTGGTCTGGGGCTATACCAAGCCACTTTCCATGTAACTCCTTTGAGTTCATGCTTGATGCAATATTTTGTTGTGCTTGTAAGCCTGCCTCAGCCAGCTCCTTCCAGCTGTGGGTTGTATCCATCCATGTCTCTGGAAAGAAGGACTTTCATACCATTCTGCAAGTGTTATTCCACTGTCCTTGCCATAGGAGGGATGAGAATGCCTCTTACTGCTCTCTTCACTCCCTCCAAAAATACAGCTGTCTAAAGCCCTCCTCAGACAGAGGATAGAAAATTTTAGCCCCAGAGATGAATGTCTCAGAAAGTTATAACAAAATGAAAACAAAGGGGATTGAATAGAAACTGGTTTGTGACCTCAGTGCCAGTGGTTGCTACCAGAGCAGAGATTGCTTGTGACTGGATGAAAGCAATCTTCCTTACACCACTCACAAAGACTAATCAAAGACCTTGGGAAATTCTAATTGATAGATCATATATTCCTAACAAGTACATATTGATTATTATACATCAGAAAACATCCATACAGATGAGACTTTGCTAAACTAGAGCTGTCAGATATTTATCTTTCCAGTCACTAGAAGTAATGTTATTAAACTATCAAAGGCAGCCTTCAAAAGCAAGAAAAATAAATTCCAAATTAGTTTAAATGAATGAATTCTTAATAATTACTGCACAAGAATCAAGTGATCAATCTCTGTCTCCACTGCCTTCCTGTCCTGAATATTAAACTAGCAGAAGACAAAACACAGTGCAAAGATTAGGGTGTCTCACGGGGGTAAATCTGGAGCCAGCACACTCCCATGAAACGCACTCGGCTCTGTGCCCTTACCCTCGGCCTGGGTGACAGTCATCATTTGCAAGAAGCTTTTGCTATCAAACTTTTGGATCTTGGAAATACAGAGAATCACAGAACAATTGAGGTGGGAAGGGATTGTGGTCATGCTTGGATGAGGTTGTCCATGTCCATGCCCAGCTGAGGTTTGAGTGGTTCCAACCATGAAGATCCTACAGCCTCTCTGGGCTTCCATGTCCATGTTTGACCATGGGGAAAAAAGATTTTCCCTTTGGTTGATGACATCACCCACTTTTTTATGCCTCAAGAAAACAGTGAGGATGTTTAGGACAATGCTGATATGGTGAAGGCCAGTGCTGTCCCTCACATGGTGAGGGTCTTCTGGGTATCATTAATGATTAGCAGTAGCGTGAAGATGAGAGTCATCTCTGACGCATGAGATGTTCCCGAAACATCCTCTCTTGAAGACATTTCTCTCATCTTCCCACCCACAAATGCATGGTTCATGGGGGAAAGACCAGGCAGGTCTTTGAAGGCCCAGAGGCCACTATTTACTCAACTCACAAATGGCTGGGGTATGTTTCTGACAGTACAAAAGGAAGCAGCAGGCAAAATCAACTCCCTTCTTGCCCTTTCTGCCCTCCAACTGAAAGTCACGCAATCTTGGGCAGATAGGCTTCAGGAAGAGAAAAAGTACATGTAATCATTGATCGGACATGTTGTGTAGGACTGCTGCTCTGCCAGCCTGGGGCTTGTTTTCAGACCCCCGAGAACATGCAATAAATTATTAACAATTACCTAATAATTATATTAATTGCCCATTAAATCTGTCTTGTGCTTTATGAACTGCATTAACAATATTAAGTGGCAACGTGTGAAGTATAAGCAGTAACACCCAGCAGTGAGAAATTCTGTTTTCTCCTCTGCTTTCCTTACTTTTTCCAGAGAAGTAGTAAAACAGGAAGCCACTCACGGAGGCTGAAGCAACTCTCACTTCTCCTGAGCAGGGTTAGGAAAATAGAGGCGTGTGTTGCCCCAGAGCTGTGCACTTGCAGATTTATTGGCCCCAACACTGGTAGCATGAGCCACTTCATGCTTTTTGGTGGGAAATGATACTTCTAGGCTTTGCATTTCAGTTTTATAGGCCATGAAATACTTCTGAAATGCTTCACACTTGACAGGTTTACAGGCAAATAGATATTTTTCTTTACTATTTAGTTACATTCATGCAAAAAATTACCCAGTTCTAGTCACACTGACATTACACTCCTGCATCACTCTCTGGATTTGAGTATTTATCTACTTTGGTTTGTACTATTGCAATGGGGGGTGGTGCAAAGACCTGCCTTTTTCAGCCCTCTTAGCTATAGCTGCTGCCTCCAGTGAGGCTTACACACATCCAGGAGAGATGACGGATTGAAGCACAGAGCTGCCAGAAGGAAAACAGACAACCCCTTCCACTGGGAGACCTCTGCAGCCTCAAAAAGGAAAGCATTTTAGGGGATTTCAGTTTTGGCTTTTGTCTTCAAAGACATGTGTGATCTCACTGCACTCAGTCATATGCTGTAAGTCACCAGCATGCCAAATTGGGACTTTTTTTGACAGGTAAAAAGTAGATGAACAAAGCTGGGAGGATGTCTCCCACTACCCATCCCTAAATTAAGTGCGACATGAGGCTTCTGGGATGTGTGGTGAAGGGTCACAGAATCACTATGGTTGGAAAAGACCTCCAAAATCATCAAGTCCAACCGTTATCTAACTCTATCAGGGCCACTACTACGTCATATCCTTGAGCACCACATCTAGACAGCTTTTAAATATGTCCAGGGATGGTGATTCAACCACCTCCCTGGGCAGCCTGTACCAGTCTTTGCTAACACTTTTGGTAAAAGAGTTTTTCCTAATGTCCAACCTAAACCTCCCTTGATGCAACTTGATGCCATTTCCTCTTGTCCTATCAGTTGTGACTTGTGAGAAGAGACCAACACCCACCTCTCTACAACCTCCTTTCAGG
>JAAGNO010017115.1:102895-127432 GCA_033439905.1 Ceryle rudis
TGCCGCTCCGCCCGGGCCGCCTCAGCAGCCCTCCCGGCAGCTGCCGGCCCCCGCCACAGCCGAGCCGCTCTCCCGGCCTTTCCAAGAAGAGCTCCTTAGTCAGCAGAGGAGTGAGCAAGCCATAGAGTTAAAGGGGATGAGGAGCAGGACCGTGTGGCAAGCCCAACATGGCTGCTTTTCTACAGTGAGCCACTCATCCCCAGAAGGATGGAAGAAGGGCACAGGCTGCCTTAGAAAAAGACTTTCCTCCACTAAGGAGTTATTAACGTGCATCTCTGGTGGTGGTAAGTGTTCAGATAGCAAGGTCAATGGAGAATGGGTACATGACATCTCTTGTCTCAAGGGCATTCAGTTCTCACCTCAAAACTTTTCTTCCTACCCTGCAGATGGGACACTGTCACAGAGAGCCTGGTACGTCTGTGGACCATACAAAGTTGACAACACCAAGGAGAAACCCCATATCTCTTCAACAGGTATCAGGGACTGGAATGAGGGGCACTGCAGCAAGCAGTGGGCAGTCGTCAGTTCTTCCAGCGCAAGCACAGGCCAGGTTTTCTGTTTCTGGACTGTCTTCCCTCTAGGAGCCAGATGTGTCTGGACAGATGTCAGCATAAGAGGGAGACCTCTAACACACTGGGGAAAGCACCACTGGGAAAATGTGAGGTGTGAGGAACAGCTTTGCTGGGTCTTCCACAGAGGTGCCACCCCCTCCAACTGTGAGCATGGCTGGCTTTGTCAAGCTAGCATGGAGTTAGTGGATAATGGTGGCTATGGATCAAAATACATTTTCCCAGTGAAAGCAATTTTGCTGAATTTAGACTCTTTAATTTTAGCAATATTCATCAGTGTCTCTTCATCCTGATTACAATGTTTGTCTCCAAAATCACTGTTTCCACAGAAGTGCTGATTAATGTTATCACACTAACAAGCTGATGAACAGAAACGAAAACACTCTGGAGAAAAGTTGTCAAAATCCCATCACCCTGACATGACTGCAGAAGCAAGGGAGCCCTGAGCCACACTGCTCCTCCCACAGGATGGAAAAGTCCTTCCTAATCTCAGAGAGCTAAAAGTGACATCTGGGATTCACAGGACAACAGACACCATAAGGCAAAATTCTGTGGTCAAGCTTTCTTCAGATAAAGCACCACTTTTATCTTGGCAGCTTCACTGGCCTCGGTGAATCTGGTCATGGTTTCATGGCAGGGAAGGAAAACAAAAGATGGGGTCATGTGTCTGTTGAGGATTAAGGAGTATCAGGCCATAAACCAAGTGCAGGGCAAATATATTTCTGAAATTGGCAATATTGATTGGAAATGTGCAAGTCCATTCTTTCTGCCTCTCTCTTCCCTTCATCCAACACAAGACTGTGAACATTTTGAAACCTTCAACTGTTGCATTGCTACACTTTTGTAGTGTTTACTTGTGTTTTCTGGGACAGATGATTTCTTTTTTTTGCCATAGCAGTTGTTGTGTGTGCCACCTGCTTCACTGGTGAAAGAAAGAATTGCCTTTCCTCGCTGCTTTATAGCTGTGTCTGTACACAGCAGAATACAATCTTCCTGCTTTAATTCCCACCATACCTCCAGACAGACAGACAGAATTTGCCCCCTAATCCAAAGAGACATGGTGGAAACAAAGTCTTACCCTTTCTGTTTTGCACAAGAATGAAGCAGATCAGAGAAAGGCTAAATGAGATACCCAAGTTCTGCTTGTAAACCAAGCATCCAGTTGCTAATGCACCTGGCCCAGACATCTGCGGAGAAATGGGTCGGTTTTCATCAGAAACAGCACCACCAGAGAGCAATCCTCTTCCTGGACTGCTCTATAAAGCAACTGGATATCAAGACTGGTGAAGACCCATGGCCATAAGCAAGGCAAGGCAGAAGCAGTGAGCTGGGCAAAAGTAGCAATGCAGCAGGAAAAGCCATGCAAAAAAAGAACTTTCCACTTTTCACTTTTGCATCAAGTGAAGGTTGAGAACTATTCTTTTTTAATTACCTGGACTCATGGAATTTGAGAGAACAGAGTGGTATTTGAGCAGCAGGCAGGAGTCTCAGAGAAGGAGGTGGAGAAGTGACTTAGCACCCAGTGGTGGGGGAAAGCAAAGAAAGTGTGGTGATTCCCTCTGGACCACAGAAGGGTGGCTGGAGAAAACTCCTATGTACTGTGAAACCAGCACCTCCTGTTTTCCAGGATCCACTGCAGGTATGAATTTTTGCTCTCAGGCTCATCTTTTGATGACATGTTTGGAGATCATCCTTGATGATCAGGGTAGGAGGATCGGAAGGAAAGGGGATGTTTTATGCAGAATGTTCCCTCACTGTTAACCAAGTGTGCTGTCCTTTGCAGACTGTCTCTGTTTTGTGCTATTGTACAGAGGTTTCTTGGCTTCCCTCGCATAGTTTCCGTGGTGCGTTGAGTGCATTTGAAACATATCTTGTTACATAAAGCAGCTCGTTTTAACGTCACATGAATTGTGCCTTCACCTCTCTGCCCTCCGCTTCAGGCACACAGCAGCTATGCGATATGTATGAGAGATGTGACTGCCACAGTGAACTCTGTGCAGATTCTTACGGCTTTTATGAAGCAAGTGAGAGTGCTATCAGTTTAGGGCCTGATCCCGATCAGATATAAACTGCTGCAGCCACTCACACCAGGATGTTTCCAGGAAAACAAATAAATCTTGGCAACTAGCGGTTTATTTTTTTCCAGCTATGGTTTTCAAGTTTAGATGACAACCCAAGTATTTTCACTGAAAACAAAATTTTCAGGGAAACCCTCTGTCTCTTTTACTTTATTTCCTAAGTCAAAACTTCCCTGCAACAGAATTGCAACCAGTGTTAAGACACCGCCTGAATCCTCTGCTTGCTTCTGCTGGCTGGAAATCCAGCCTGTTGAGACCTGAGATTTCTAGCAGAGAGTTTCAAAATTGTCATTTCTCTGATGTTTTAAATAAATGTAGGCAGCTGTCTGAGCCATGAGTCTACCCTAGCCAAAATATTGTTCATTCCAAGTGGATTTGCTCTATTATAAATTGTCTACAAATAATTTAAAAAGCGACGGTGCTTCTTAAATTATCTTATCAAGCTCTTTAAATATTGAAATGCATCAAATATTAATGCTTGGCAATTCAGGGTATCCTTAGTCCCAGTTACTGCAGTATTCTGATCTGCATTAGAGCCATTTTCTGCCAGCCCTAGGATCTGAAAAGGTGGTGCTAGCTAAGGGAAGGATCATGTCTACTGCCCCCATAGGTGCTCAGCTCCAGGGATGTTCTTTGAAGAAGGGAAATGTGGAAGTCCAAAGAGGTAGGACAGTTTCATCAGGAGTGCAGCAACAGAGTTAGCAGGCACAAGCAGACCCAGGAGCAAAGTTAGAATGATGCATGCGCCACATAGAATCATAGAATGTTTTAGGCTGGAAGGGACTTCTAGAGGTCATCTGGTCCAGCCTCCCTACACAAGTAGGGATATCTCTACCTAGGGCAGGTTGCTCAGATGCCCATCAAGTGTCTAAGCACATACTGATTACGTGTGTGGTCTGCAAGTCTGCAGTGCAGGTCCAGGCTGAGCTGATACCAGCAGACTCCTCCAATCATTGCCACAGAAGCCCGGTGTGTGGGGGCTTTTCAGTTCCATTCTGGCCATAGAGCCCTCAAGTGTCCCAAGCTGCTTGCAAATTAGAGCCCATGTGGCTGTTTCTGAATTTAGAAATATTGCAGGGACCAGGCTGCTGCGAACTCATCTCTTCAGCCTCAGAGGTGGCTCTGTCAAAAGACAGGAAAGTGTGAGATGAAAAAATGCACTGCATGCGAATTTTACCTGTCAGGGATGAAGAAGCTACACCTGTAGAAACCTGAGTACAGATGAACACAGCTAGTATCAGACCAGCTCCTGCTCTTCCAGCAGAAATCCCAGAACAAAATTCAAGTCTTCTTTCTTGGAAGCCAAGGAGAAGATTCATTTTAGCTGACTAAAGTATATAATTTGGAAATGTTAATATGCCATTTTGCATGCAAGTTCCTAGGCTGGTGCCCAGTGAAAGGGAGTTGGGGGAAGAGGCAGGCTCCCTGACTTCTGTGTTTACCACTCCCATCCAGAAACCAGGAATTTTCAGGACTTCTCCACCATCATGTTGTCTGCGTGGCACACTGCCCCAGGCTCCAATCCCTAGTGCTGCCACAAGGCTTGCAGCCAGGCAGATGAATTGGCAGGGCATCAGGAAGAGGGTTTTGATGGATTCCCTCTTTCCTTAATCCCATCCCATCTCAGCCTACCGTATAGTACTGAAGATTCAGTAAAATCAACATGTTCTTCTGGAACATTTCAACTTTAACTAATCAGCAGACTTTCTGACAAAAAAAAAAATGTTCCACTGGAAAATTTCTGACCAGTGCTAATTAGCATATTTTCTATTAGTTTTGTCCTGAAGGCACAGTAATTTATACCTTGGTGAAATAAACAATCACTTAATGATCACAAAGAATTGGATACTCCCCAGGTTTGAGGTGTTTGTTTAAACATAAAAAGTCTTATTCCCTTCCAAAGCTTTACATACTTGATGCTGCTGCCTGACTTTCTTGAGCTCTACCTGGGCACAGGCTCAACTGCATTTTAATCACTTTGCTTTAAAATAACAGGGGGGAAATAATGGATTTTCACTTGCAGTGAAGTAAGGTTCAAGCAACATCGGAGACAAGCCATGTATGTGGAATGAGAGATGGACTGTGCTTAAAGAGTTTGTAAAATAGTCACAAAAACCGGTAGGAAGACAGAAAATGACCCAGGTGTCGTAGGAATTCAGTTTTCCTTTTTATTTCCTCTGCCATATGACTATATCCTGAATTGAGTTTCACACTGAATCACAGGATAATTTAGGTTGTGAGGGACCTCTGGAGATCCAGCCCCTCCTCAGAGCTGGGCTGACTTCCACATTAGAACAGGTTGCTCAGGGCTGTGTCCAGCTTTCATAGCACGTAAGGCTACTTAAATGCACCTGAGCAGCACATCTGAACATACTGAAGCAGTCTGCTCCTCCACCCTTTCTCCTCAGCAAGCCTTTAATTCAGAACCCTGTACAAGCCAAATGCAGCAGAACAAGTCCCTGGCGGTCTTTGGGAAACGGCTGTGAATGCCAGGCATATGGTGCAGCTTTTGCTGCAGTGAGAATACAGCTACAGGGACTCCCAGGAAAGCAGGCAGCTATATTTAAATCACTCTTGCGAAATTCACATTGATATTCATAAATGACACTTCAACACCTCTTTGGTGGCTTGAAACTGCAGCACACAGCATGGGAAAGAGCACTGGAGGCTCTGAAGACCAAGGTCCCATTTTGTCTCAAGGCTACAGCATTGACTGACAGGCAGAAGATGGATGGCACAAAAAAGCACAACCTCCTCAAACAAAATCCTGGAGAGGCAGCGCCTAGTTACTGAGTGAAAAACTGGGGACAATTTTCCCCAGGAGGGTGTGCAGCCCTGGAGGGGAGCAGAGTGGGCAAGGTGATCCCAAGAGATCCTTGTCTGATCCCAGGCCTGTGCTCAACAGCACTTCTGCACATCTGTCTCATGTGAGGCCAGTAAGAGCTGCTGATGTCCTCCACGTGTCTGACCACCAAAGATGGACTTTCTCCCTCTGTCCTGCTTGTTCTGGGGAGGAGGAGACAAGTCAGTGGACATGAAGGTCAGTAGTGGTTTTTTTCATCTCCCCATGGCCCACTCGGTGCTTGGCAATGCTGCTGCCTATTTTTTCTTTTGCTTTAGGAAAATGCCTTTCACCTTATCACCCACGTGCCCTGATACAAATTTCACCTCTCCCAGCAGGGATGAATGGAAAAGCTCTTGATGGAAAATATGAGATGCTCTTTGGCCACTCTGTGTAGGGAGCAGAGTTCAAAGAGGGTGGTGTCACTCATCCAGAGGGTGACACATGGCAGCTGTACAGAAGGGCAGATCAAAGCCAGAAAACAGACTGCCCCCTTGGCCTTATGGTTAGCAAAACCCTGAGTGCAAAATGATCATGTTTTTCTCAAAGCCACATACGTTTTCCTTCAGTTACACACAATGTCTTCAACATTCTTCATGGAAGGGTGGATACATGTAATGAATTGAAGCTACAGTCTTGCTTTCCTTAACCCATTTTGGTTAGACCTAAGACTTCTTAAGAGCAATGCATGGAAGTCAAGAGACCTGTGAAACACAAACTCACTTGTTTGTGCCAAATCTTGTTTGTTTTTTATACTGCTTTGTGGCAACTTCATATCCATATCTAGTAAAGCATAGAAATAGAATCATGTGAATAACCACAGAGAAGTCAAAAGTATAATTCAATATTTAAAATTAAATGGAATTTAAATGGTTTGCTAAATCATGCTCTTATTTGTACTAGACCATAGACCTCCTGAGTCATCAAGCCTGTCTGACAGGCAACAGTGGCATATATTCAAGCACGCTCCTAGGATGAGCTTAGCTCCTGCTCTTGAAAGGTTGGAGGACAGAATTCCAGAAGAGATTTTGCTCCTCCCATTACTTCAAACCACCCCAAATGACAGGAACCAATCATTTGGCTGGCATGCTAGAAACTGTAGGTTCCCCTTCATACTTATTTTTTGCAGGTGATTCCTTTTGCTGCCTGTTTCATGCTTCCATGGGCCTTCTGCTTTCTCTAGGGTACAGGGGGTGGCTCCCAGGCAATCTGGCTTTGTTCTGGATGCTGGGCAGATGCTGAAGACCTCCCAGGCTTCCCCACCTACACCCCCCCCCCGCCTCCAGTTTCTGAGATGCCAAACAGCAGGCGTCAAATATGCCATTTGAAGCGGTATGTCTAATTGGGAAATTTGTAATTTAATAAGGAAATAATGTAGTTTATCATTAAGTGTAGAGGTGGAGCTTGTGAGTCCTTCAGAAAACTTGTATTCTGCCAAGTGTTCAACAGATGTTTAGGAAAAATCTCAAACTGTTAAGGTCAGTTGTGTGTGGGAATATACAAGGAATTTCCTTCTCCTGCAATGAATCAAAACCACCAAGTCTGAGGATGACATTTTCAATGCCTGTGGCCTGAGTATGGACACCTACATTCAGCTTTAGATATCTAAGTGCCCGAACATGTCTTTCACCAGTTTTCTTTCATCCAGAAGAAATTGATTAGATGTCTAATACCCTCTTTACTTCCAGTTACCACTATAACATAAAATAATAGTAACATATACTTAGTCTTGCCCATTCACTGAAGCCCTTAACATTCCCACTGGCACAGCAGAGGTAACAGAGGACAGCGTTAAGATTAATTACACAACTACTTTCCTGAACTGTGTCACAGGGTTCCCTGTCCCTTCATCAGTCCTTTCTGAAATTGAAACCTAGGAAGTATGGAAGGTAGGAAGGAGAATGAAGAGTGATTTATTCATAAATACATCGTCAAGGAGCTCCCAGACTGCAGCTTCCACTCTTCAGTGTTTCAGGCATGTCCCATGGTGGCTACTGTAATATCAGAGGAATGCTTACTCCTGCTACTGCTGCTAATCTGGGAGCAGTCACATGGCTCTTCCATAATCTCTCTCTCTCCAAAAATTTGACTCTTAACCTTCCCTTGCTACTGACATGATGTATATTGCCTTGACATGCTTCCAAGTAGCAAATATGCAAAACCCTGACCTATAAGCAAAGCAAAAAAAAAAAAAAAAGATGCTTCTGAGAATAAAATGATGTGAGTCTGCAGGGAAGGAAGAAGAGAAATCTGCCTGAGTGATTTCTGTTTGTCCTCACCTAGAAATTACTTTGGAAAAAACCCAGAAAAATGTTACTCTGGGGAGAAGAAAAAAAAAGAAAAGGTGTTCTGAGGTGCAAATAAAAAAAAGGGAGCCATCAGGAAAGATCATTATTTATTTTTGCTCATTTGTGTGTCAGATGAAGCTGAAATCTGCTAGATAGCTTCTTTTCGACAGCTTGAAGTTACTGGTGGGAACAGATCCATGTATGGTAGCAAAAGCAGAAAAGCATAGATAAGCTGAGATCCAGCTATGCAAACCATCTTTAGAGACACTTAAAGGACAAGCACCCCAGCTCCTTTCTTTCTGATAAATTTAGAGACACTATCATATGAGGGCTTTTTTCCATTCTGCTTTACCCACAACTACTGAAACTCGGCTGGGGTAAGTGAAAAGCAATTCAAGCATTTCTTGGGAACACCCGGTATTTGGTTAAACTGACGTCCTGAGAAAAACTGTAAATCAGGAGCTATGGGATGACTCCAATAGCTGGATAGTGGTAAGCTCTCTGAGTAAGGAACGTGACATGTAACAGCTTTGCTGCTGGAGGGACAGAATCTTTCCAAGTGTCTGAAAGAGGCAAGAGAAAAATGTTGGAAAGCAAGAGTTTTATCACTCCTGAACTGGATTTACAGGCTGACTGATGCTAGAGCTTCAGTGAACAGAGGGGCAGGAGGGATCGGTGGTCATTTCCCATGTCTGTGTCTTTTTCTGTTTCTAGAAAAAGTCGTAAAAATAGTCAAGGGTTTTTCTTCTCTGGTCTGTCCTACTTTCGTTTTGAGAAACATGTCTCATTTGGGTTGAGCTGACTGGACATTAGGAAGAGCTTGTTGTAAACGACTGCTGTTTTTCCTGGCACTTGAAGGCAGTTTCTCAATGTTTCTCTGTAGATTTGAGGTTGATTACATCCTGTGTAAGGGGTTTTGGTACAGTTTTAACTGCCATTACAGTGTTGTGAAAGTCGACCCAGGTGAAAACAGCTGTGTGCTCTTGTGAATATTTCCAAAGCACTGAAGTAACAGCTCTCCTTCAAACTAACCCTGAAATGTGTTAGCTCTGTGAACCGGGCACTGTCAAAAAAGCAGAGTATACCTTTGGCAGAAAGGCTTTCTCCATGGAAGTATTCTCTTAAAAAGAACACACACACACACAAAAAAGCTTTCTGTAGACTTGGCTTAGAATCTTATTGGTTTGCAGTGGTACAGTTAAACATAAGATTTTTCTTTAAATGCTACAGAATGACATTTAGGTAACAGCTCGTGTGCTTTCAGGTGTTACAGTATGGTATTCATACACCCACTGCAAAGTGCTAGGTAAAGCTTTCTCATTTTTCAGGTGGTTAATAGACTGGAAAAAACTGTAGAGCAGGTGAAGTGAAATTATACAGAAAGAACTGAAAATAATATTGGGACTATGACTGAAATTGTAAGAGATTTCCAGAGATATGAAGGATGATTGTAAAGGGAAATCACTAGACCACAAATGTCATAAACATTTCCATTCATGAATGAAAATGCTTTCCCTTGTCATTACATAAGAAGAACATAATGGAGGTGTTCGCTTGTAACTCTGTAGTAGAGTCTGCAGTCGAGAGAGTCTGTGCATAGGGATCTTGTTTCCCCTTATTTAGCATTTCTATGGATATTATCACATTCCTTGTTTTTATACTCACTGAAATACAGTTATTCTCTTTGTCTGGTTTCCTATCAAGTGATGAAAAGAAAATACTCAAAATTAAGCTGCAGCCCAAATTTGTTTGTGACAGGCAAACTTTGATTTTTTTGACAGTTATCTTTTAAATATCTATCACCTGTCTATACAAATACTAACACAGAAAATAATCAAAGGAATTGGGATCAATAGACAGCTTTTTAATTGCTGTTGAGTCATTAACAAATAACCCTTTTTGCTGCTATTGCTATGAAAGAACACCTCTGCATTTCACACTTACTCAGATTGCTTCTATTTTCTGTTGGATATGGTTCTGTTTTATCAGTTGCTCTGAGCCTGCTGATAGATAAAAGCTTTTCCCTAATTTTTCCCTCCATTTTTTTTATCTTGGGTTTGTTGGGTTTTTTTTGTCTCTCTGAGACTATTTGTTTCTCTTTCCCCAGAGACAAAGACTCTCTGATATTCATGGTCCCTGAGCAAGGTGTTACTCAACTTGTGCTGGGCAGATCAGGAAGAGGACGAGAGGATAAAGATGGAAAAGCTGGGACCTATTTAATTTGATCTTCCCATTTGGCCCAGGGCCTGGGGAAGTGTGGCCCAGTAGATCAAGCCCTGGTGGCAGGAGTCATCACTCAGTTCCTAGCCCCAGGGTGGACGGTCCTTTGTGCCTCCTTCCCTTCCTTTATCAGAAGGATTTTCAGGCAGGCTGTGTTATCACTAACGTTTATTATTATTATCAGTGTACTAGCCATTATCAATATTTACTGGTGATTAGTCAGGGGTATTGCTAGTGTTTGTTCGGTCCCTTGTGCAAAGCTGATGGGATCTCATTCAGAGACCCTAGACATGAATATAAATAGTCATATAAAGCATTAGCGATAGTATCACTAGCATGTCTTTTATAAGTGACTAGTCATTATGAGTGCTGCAGTCTCCAAGCATCCGCCACGAGGTCCTCCCACGCGCCATTCTTTGCCAGAGTGCAGGGAGGAGAGGGGGAAGGGGAAGAGCTGCTCTTTCTCACAATCACACAGAGTGAGGCTGCTGAGCTGAGTAGGGGCAGCACAAAACCCAGGAGGTGAGTAACAAGGGCAAAGCTGAGCTCCGCACTTATTCTCTCTAGCCATGGACAAGGCTGAAGCTGCCCTCACCCCAGTGGCAACTGGAGGAAGCAGTGATATTTTGTGTCTTGTGCAAGAAGCCAAAGGCATTCAGGACTTCTAGGTGCACCGGTAGTTTGTGTTCCTAAATCTTAGTGGTTTTCAAAAAAACCAGTAACACAATTGATTTTCAGACATCAGGTCTGAATAAGTCTTTGCACCAGGCATCCACAACTGGTCCCTGAATTCAGTCTTTCTTGTGAGAAGGGAAAGCCACGTTTGCGGTTTATAGTGCACCCAAGAAGAGAGCATCCTCAAAATAAGCCCCATAGAGGAGAGTTACACTGTGGAGTCGCGTAGGGAGGATTTCACAAACTAGCTGTGGCTTGAAGTAGTCCCACTATATATTCCCTTCCTTCAGACAACTTCAGTGTTTTTATGGTGATTCCTAAAGAATGGAGTCTGGACACTGTCTCTTGTCTTTTCTCCAGTAAATCAAAAGATTGGAGCAGATTCTGGGGACACATTGACAGACTGACCCACTTCTCTGGCCAGATACATTTTATTGTCTGTTCAGAGAACTGGGCTTTATGTGATGTCTCTACCTGTTCCCAGCCTAAAAACCCGCAGACCCATTTGCCAATTCAAATCTCATTTGTCCAAGGAATCAAGGCCCGAGGAATATGATGTTCAAAAAAAAAAAAGCTGAAAATGGGCAGCTGTCTTCTTTGGTTTTCTTGTTCCCAAAACATCACCTTCCTCTTCTTTTCTCTCCTTCAGAGTAAGGGACAATGATCTATCTGGGGAGGTTTTCACCAGAGGACTCATAAAGACAGGCAGTTTTCTGGAAGGAACGGCATTTTAGGGAAAGTTTGTGTTTGCAGGCTGCAAGCACCACATGTAACTACTGAACTACTGCAGCATGTGCTGTGGCACTCACTGCTTGCAATCTCCTGTGTAGCAGCACAAATATGTCCAGTATCTTCTACGCACATGTGGCCATAATCCTTTTGAATTAGAATAGAAATTCAGGTGGGAAGTGAAAATAGTGTGTGCTTTAGAGAGACTGTGCTGTCATTTTTGTTTCACTGTGTTAAACTCTGGGCCATCCAGCCTCACAAACTTTTTCTTCTTTATAAAAATTCTGTATATAGTAACTGGCTGCACAGCATGGAGAGGTGAGTAAATAACCCTCAATGGCCTCAGATGGTCTAAATTCAGGTGTCATTTTTGGTCGCTTACAGACATGAACTGCTCCTAAATTTCCATCCTATGATACAAGCTGCCTTTAATGCCAAGCTGGAGTCTAGCTCTCACAGAACAGCTCTGGATGATACTGAGTTTTCAACTACTCAGCATCTGACTAGTAAACTGAACCATGGTATTGCTGAATTGTGCTAACATCAGAGAAATCCTGGTGATGGGATTCGCAGACAAGTAATTCAGCAAATTGAGAAGGCCTCTTTACAAACACAGGGGAAAGAAACAAAACCAAAAACAACTAAGTTCAGAGTTGCATGCCCCTGTTCTGAAAAGTTTTAGAGGTGCCCAGGATGTTTTCCCTAAGCGATCGGCAAGATGTGCCAGCAGGCTGGCTAGAGACGTGGCTGCAGAGATCTGCTGTTCAGTGTGTTTCAGATGGACTCCAGCCATAAGCTTCTCTCTTCAGACCCACCATCTGCTGATCTGCTGCTATGGGAAGAGGCAACAACATAACAGCTTTAAGCAGTGGTGGTGGTTTCTGCCAATTTACAGGTAAAGCAGGCAATTTATGAGTTGACATTCATTTTGGAGTTGATCCTTTAAGAAGTTCAGTATTATTCTGGCAACACATGGGAGAAAAACATAGCAACAAAACAGTAAATCTGGATGTCTTCAAAACTCAGTTTATTCTTATCTAGGGCTCCAGCCGTCACTGTGATCTAATCATAAATGTATTCTTATTGCATGGGGTCAGTGCAGGGCATAGCTGAAGTTGTTTTGATTGCCATACTTTAACGTATTTGCATTTCTTTTGTATTTAATGCTGAATTTCCTCCTGAGTTTGGGATGTTTGTTTTTAGGATCTTTACCAAATCCTTGGAATGTTGAACTCTGACATTGCTAACATAAAATGCAGGTTTCAGTTTGTGATCTCTGTAGCTGAGCCTTATCCAGAGATGTGAGCTGAAGAGGAGAGGTGGAGATGTGAGCTCAAGAGGAGAGGCAGAGATGTGAGCTGGAGAGGAGAGGAGAGGAGAGGAGAGGAGAGGAGAGGAGAGGAGAGGAGAGGAGAGGAGAGGAGAGGAGAGGAGAGGAGGCATGCATTTCACTCTGGAAAACTCCACATCAGTTTACTTATGCAGGAAGGTGGACACAGGTAGAAGGAAGATAGTCACAGAACTGAGATTTTCTGGAAAATGTCAGGATTTGGGTAAAGGTACAGTGGGAAGATGTATACCACAGCCTGTTTTGGGTTCCATTCATTTTAACAGTGACTAATGACTTGTATTTAAGTACCCAAAGACAACAAACACTTGGAAACTTCTGCTAAGGAGTGCTGTTTGGGTATAGATTTTCCCCTATGAAGTGAGGAGATTCACTGCTTGGGTTGTTTTACTTTCTGTGGGAACATACTGTGTTGAACAGGGTGTAAAGCTTTTTTCCTACCCCCATCTTTCCAGTGCTTTCAAGCCCTTCATCCTGTGCAGGATGAATTTCACCAGAAGTTTTGTCCCTGGGATGTTTCCCAGGTTATCCCACAGACTGCAGTGTGCCCTGGAGGTTGCAGACTAATCCCACATGACACCACCACACACCATTTCCAGCTCTTCCAGAGAGTTATCCTTCCTTTCATCGGAACATCAAATTGGCTTTTCTTTCCCTCTTATATAAGCAAGGTCAGGAAACTAGAGGAAAATGTGAAAATGGAAAAATAACAAAACATGGAAAGTGCAAGAATGTGGCCTGCAAAACTGTTGCTGCCTTTCTATCCCTCCACCAAGGCTTCCTTGAGTCCCTGATGGAAACTTCTGCTGCATGTGAAATGCTCCTTTTTTTTTTCTTCCGTATCTTGAAGAATATTGTGCACCCTTCTGTTGCAATAAGGCCAGAATGGAGTTGTGGTGTCTTCTTTGTTAGCTAGATGGGTCCCCGCAGACTGCCCAGACACCAATGTGCAAGAAGATAAATGGGATGCTGCCATCCTGGGCTACCTGTACAGTCCCTCAACCCCCTAGGAGGTGGGCTGTGATCCTTTGATGCCTTCTATGTGAAAATGCTCCTCTAGGCATCTAGGTCTCTCAAGCTACAGGGAGATCTCACTGAGATGCTGAGTTTTACCAGTAATGTTCAACAAGCATTAGGAAGTGAGGGACAGGATATGAGCTTAGTGGAGGTAACAGAGGGGCCCAGCACAGTGATTTGGGCAGGGTTTCAGTGTGTCACACCTCAGGCAGAAGCCAGAATAGTCCTGAAGCAGTCAAGGGGACGTGTTTGTCCCCATGAGGCAGCTCTGACTGCTCTCGGGCTTTCTGCAGGGGCCTAGGGCTTGATGGACTAGTCCTTCCAAATCAGCTTGCTTTGACGCCTGTTTCCAAAAGTAGCAACCATGCATATGGGAATAGGGAGCCCATCTCTTTGGAACAGACCCCTTCCATGCTGATTCCCAGCGTCAGCAATTGCCATATCTGCACACTGGAACAAGGAAGTGAAACCAAGATGCATCTCCTTTCCCAGCATCTAAGTCTCAGCTTGTTGCTTTTGCTGCCGTTTGGCAAACATGATATTAGAAATACCCCAGGTTATCTTTTTGGCTTCCCGAAAGGCTCCAAGCAGAGATCTTGTGCTTCTGCCCTAGATGCAGCAATAAACATTTGGATTTGCTGCTAGAGTGTTGAGATTGCCAGCATGTACACAGCAAAAGTAAACTGTTCCTGTGGCCACAGATCACAACATGCTAGTGATCCAGGGTATTATCCTGTTATTTAGTGAGTCATTGTCACTGCTGAGAAATACCCAGTCGAATAAGTTGCTAACAATAACACTGGCTGTGAGAGACAAGTGTTTGTTTTACTCTGGTGTAACTTATTCCATATGGTCCTTTAAAGCATGTTACATGTTAAGTCACTTTGGCCTGCCAACTATTGTTTCAAGATGACCTCCCGGAGTTAGTCTGCTTTTCAGTGCATAGCTATTTGAAGCAAGGCTCTGAAAGCATCTCCTGTTCAGGATAAATGCCCAGTTCAGGAGCAAGACAGATGTTCTGGATGGTCCTACCTTTAGCTGGATGAGTAAGTCTCCATTTTTATTGATTGTCCAGAATAGTGATGTTTACTGCTGCTCTACGGCCTGCTGTGATACCAATGGTCTGGCACGGGGCAGAAGCTGTACCCTGACCAAGGAGCTGATATAGGTTTAACTTCTGGAATTTACCTCCCATGTGTGTTTTTCCAAGTTGCTTATGAGCTAAATCTTTGTGGAAACCTACTAGCAGCTTTTTCAAATCTTCTTGTTAGTGGTAATTCATGGGCAAAATACTGCAAAAGAGAGAGAGACACACCTGTGAAAGGTGTCCTTGTTGCACTCTCTGGTTACATTACTCAGAGGTTTGACACAATGAGCTCCAGCACCAGAATGGACCCTTGTGTGATGTCTTGTACTTGTGTTCCTGCCATATTCTTTATTGGACCTAGTCCACAGCACAGCTTGGAAAACAAATGCAGTAGGAAGTTTCTCTCATTTTGAAATACTTTTTGCCACTGGTTATGGAAAATAGATGCTCTGAGAAGCATATTTCTCAATAACTGAGAGCTTTGCCTTTTGGCTTGAGTTGATTTGATCTGAAGTGAATTTCTGAGAACAAGAGCGACCGATACTCAAAGTATTTTAGAGACTTGTTGATAACCTCATCCTTCCCCCTGCTGTGTGGTATATCTCCAACTTAATCTAGACAAAAGAGTTAATCTTGAAGGTTCTTTGTTGTGAGTGTGTATGAGGATCTCTATGATCTTGTGGAGAAGAACAGTGTGTACAGAGCATGCATGTTTTCTTATCTGAGAAGAGAAAACTTTGTAAAGCCTGACATTGAAAATCTGCTTAGTGAGCAATGATTTGTCTGTTCAACTACAAATTATGGGTAAGATTCAGGACAAATCAGTTGGTCTCTTTCTAGATACTTGAGAATCTCTGTTATAAATCATCAAAGAACCACCTAAGGATCCATAATTCAGTGACAGTTCTTGCATTTTTAGAAGCTGCGCCAAGCCTGTCTAGGTGTGCACCTTACTTCACGAGTGCCTGGAAAATGCCTTAATGTGTTAAAATGCCTGAAGATGTACCTCTATGACAATGCACTAGGACACTTTTGGACCTTGACCTTAAATTTCCTTATACTTACCTTAAAAAAACCCAACCCAAACCAGGCAGACTATTTTTAAGCATGCTTTGATGCACAGACTTAGTGGAATGCTACAAAACAGGACAAGTTTGTAAGCATTACAAGCTGTGCCACTGCTCATGTTTTCTAGACATTTTCTGTCCCTCCTGATAAAAACATACCCAATTTTAACATTCTTCTCTTTGAAACAGTCTGATTGTCTTGAAACGTGCCTTGATGTATGCAGCCTACAGAAAATTACAGAACAAGACAGGTTGTAGATTCAAACCTTAATAAAGCTGATGTTCTGCCAGCACAAACTCTTTGCCTTCATCCTGAGCTGTAACTTCATTTCTTGTCTTTGGAGTGGATTTTATTTGACACATGTCCTTTCTTTTGTGGCTGGGACTTGTGCAGAGACTTCACTTCAGCAAGTTCTTTCCCCTCAAAAGCATCTGCAGGAACTGCGGTGAGTTGGCCTCTTTGAAGAGCTGGAGGTGTGCTGAGTGTGGCAGATGTGCATGGCCTGATTGACTTCAGGTACAGCCAAGTACATGTGTAGCTCCTTTGTCACGTGGTTCACTGTATTAATCCTCAGCTATTAAACTCCTACAGTGCCAATGTCTACACTTAAGGTCTCCCGCCGTGGCAGTCAGGGGAAATGGGGACTTGAAAGACAGAGTCAGGCTGTCAAGTAGGGAAGGGTGGTGTGGTTAGTTAATCCCTTCAGGGGTTTTGTCGACAGTCACAGTGAGACAGCTCTCATTAATCCCAAAGCACACCAAGTCCCTTCTGACCATGATGACAAACTGGATGTAAAAAAGGTAGAAACAGCAGGTTTATTGTCCTGCTTCAAACTGTCTTAATTAAGCACAAGGCTGATCCACAGCCCTTAATCAGTCCTGAGTATGTTGCTTGCTTTGCCTTATATTCTGGTTTTGCCCCTTTTATTCTTCCCAGGTTCTGCATCTTTACCAAGTCCCTCTCTTCCCAGACAAGCCATCCACCTGTATTTACTTTTCCCTCACTGGCCCCAGGTTTCCTGACTTTATACGCTTATTTGGTACTCATGATATGGTTGCCTTGGTAATTTCTACCTCAGTCAGCAATTAAGCTAATGCTCTGCTCTTGTTATATGCAATGTTTCTCTTTTCTACCATTTTTCATGCTGCTGTCTAATTAGTGTGTCAGGGATGGTCAGCTACTGGTCAGGGATGGTCAGCTGCACATACATTATTCTTTATGATCTGCAGGTTCTCTAGCTTCTCATACCCATGCTTAATTTTGGATCTTATATAGCCATAAGTCAGGGTTAACTGAAGGCATTATTTTGTCTTTGTTATGGGGAGCATCCATGTGTACACTCATGCTGTTGTCTCATTAATGTCACAGTTTGGTCAGGGCAGGCCAATCATCTGCATAATCCAACTTGCAGTTCACAGCGGGACAGGCTCCCAGCAGGGCAAGTGAAAGGCACTGCTATGGCAGGACAAATGTTTCCAACACAAGCCTTCCTGTGCTGCCAGCTTCTGAGAGCATTTGGGTAAGCTTCAAATTCTTATGGTGAGCAAGAAAAAGTAATGGAAGAGGTTGCTAAGTGAGTTAAATGGCTATGAGTGTGGTACAAACCTTGACAAGACAAAAACCAAGTAGGATATATCACAGGCTTCAGAGCAGCAACAAGCTCTCTTCCCCAGTGTCCCACTGGCTAGGGAAATTCCTGCTCAGGAAATTGTCTGCCAGCTGGGAACCAAGGTGGGTCTGCTCCCAGGCTGCACAAACTTGGATAGCACTGCCCCTGAGATCTGGTCTCCCAGTGTGGCCTAATTTCCAGTGCTCTGACTGTTTTCCTACACCAAATCTTTGTCCAAAGCCGAAAGGCAGTTTTCTTTTCTTTCACCCTACTAACTGCAGAAGTGGGTTTCTTATTATGATATGCTGAATATCTCCTTAGTGTTCATATCTCAGATAAATCTTCCTGATGAAATTATGTTTAGAGCTATCTGACCTACTCTGATTTGAACTCAGCAGAGGTTTCCTCATCCTGATCTTAAAACCTTTCTGTGACACAGACTTCTCCCACCCTGCAGACAACCCACCCATCTACACTATTATTCTGACGGCTATGGAAAGCTTTTCCTCATGTCAGACTTCAGTCTCCCTGCCTGTAGTTTAATCACCTAACTTAACTTATTGACAGTAGATGTGGGAAACATCTATTCTTTCAGATTTGCAAGGATGTGTATCTTCTCTTGACTTAATGGTCTGCATTCCTGCAATATTTCCTCTTGAATAACATCTTCTAGATCTCTCACTTCTCTTATTTCTTCCCAGTGGTAGCTCTGCAGCTATTGCCTGCCTGCCTGTTGCCACTGGTCGTGTACATACTGCTCTTAACTCTGGAGTTTACTGATGACAAATAAAAAGCCAGATACTGTTAACAGTCCTGGTGCATATACCATAATACCACACTTGTATCTTGAGGTGCAGGGGCCAGAAATTTTCTTAGTGACTGAGATATACATGGGAGGAAGCTAAATGAAAGAGGAAAACCTGTATTCCCATCAGCCCTGCTAAGACACTGGTCTCCTAAACATACAGCTACCAGTGTAAGTACTGGCTCTGCTGCCTCATCTCTGCTCTTTCCTCATGCAGATATGCCTTCCCATTTCTGCCACTCCATCCATAACTGCCACTGCACTGCTAGAGCAGGAGGCACAGCAGGGGATGTTTGGATCCCCAAGTGCTGCTCTGCCCTGTCTCCCTGATCTCCAACCTACACACATATAAATACAGACTGTTCCTGGACCGACAGCTACACTCAGGAAATTGTCTCACCTGCTGAAGAGATGGGAGAACTTGCAGAAGAGCAAGAGTTCATCTGAATAAGAAGAAATGCAGAGGGAAGAAGTCAGAGCTTGCACAATCTGCACTAGGAAACATCTGCATGCACAAACACACTCATCCATGTCCCTCCTGCACATACAAACACGGGGATACAGCCTCAGAAACTAAGCAGTTTTGCCAGAAACTGGGAACAGCTTCCCATAAGAGCAAAAGATTTCTATAAGAGACTTGGGGATTTCTAACCTTGAGGCAGGTGACAACAGAGCATCCTCAATTGTTTTAAAGCATCATCACGATCCAGAAAGTTGTGAAAAAGCCATTCAGCTCAGAGCAGCTTTCAAATGGGCCACATTTGAAATTCCAGGTGGGGAACACACTGACACGTGACAGCACAGGGAATTTGAAAGGAGAACCCTGTCTCACAAATGGTGCAGTTTCATTTCTCAAAATTCTCCGTAAAAAAAACCCCAAACCCATAATCATTAAGTAATACGGAAGTTAAGTAATTTTTTCTTCTCTTTCTGCCTTTTCTGGTTAAATTCTCTTTACATGCAGGACTTCAATTACTATGGTTAGGACATGCAGCCTCACTGCTGCTTGAGTGTGCAGCACAGAGAAGACAAACATTTTTGGTCTATACATCTTCAGAAGTGCAAATAGAGCACACTGTGCCAAAACAGCAAGGTCTGTGTGTGCACCAGTGGGAGACCCTGTCCATTAGATTCACGTTTATGCTGTGGGGAGAGAAGGGAACTGAGATAAGAACCGTGCTGCTGCCTCAGCTGTTCCAGGGACGGAGTCAGCCTGAAGCAAGGGCACATGCCTTGGTGGAAGGTGCCTTGGGGAAGACTGAGGAGCACAGAAATTCCCAGTCCAATGGGTCCTTGTGGCCTAAAATTTACTGCTGCATGCTGATAACAGCAGACAGCATGTTCCCTGGTTCTGTTCTATCCCTGGGACTCAGGGGCTAACCTCCGGCAGAGATGGTGAATGCTGGAGGGACATCTAGCTAGGCAAGGTCATTTGGAGGTGAAACGAGGCAGAGCTGAGGCAGAGGTTGGTAAAGTCAAAGGAGCAAGGAAGCAGGGAAGATTTCTGACCACCCTGCAAGAGGACAGCATAAATTAGAGCCCATTATGGTGAAGCCAAGTTTTCCTTTAAGGGAAGTCATTGCCTAATGGGCTTGGCTTTTGCAAGATGTTCCAGCAGCTATTTTGACCTGGAATATATAAATAAAATACAAATAATGTGTTTTATGCAGCTGAGGTTAGTCACTTCTCACTTTTAATATAGAAATCTATTTTTCCTGGAATATCCAACCTCACTCAGGGATGGTGAACAGATGGTACAGCGGAGGCCAAATTACCTTCACAACCAGGGGCCGCAGCTGGAGTCGTGCACTACATCCGATTCCCTCTGCATCTCCCACTGATAGCGATGGTACCCTGCATGCAGATCAAATGAGGGATACGGCCTCACGTGACATTGGAGCTGCTGAGGAAGCATCACGGCCCTCAGTTTGCAGGACACGGCTTCCAGATCTTGCCACATTATCATGGTATTTGCACTTTTGGTTTTAATTAAACTCCCAGCTCTTGGACTCGTGTAATTACATACCACTATTTAATGTTTCTTATTTAGAAGAACTTACTTCTGATTACCAAGCAAATTGGAAAATAACAAAACTTTAGGATTCAAAAGCAGAAGACAAATCCAGAGAACACAACATTTGTCACTTTTTCATTCTAGATTTGGAAGGATTCTTTTTTTCATCCAATTTTATCTTTTTCCAGGCCAGGGCAGCCTTTGGATGGTGGTGAAAAGAGATAGAGCATTAAGTGGAGAGTGCTAGTGCCTGCTTGGTTGTAGTGCTGCCATGGGGCTGACACACTGCGGCTCCATGGATTCCTGCAGGGCATTTTTCTTGAGGCAGTGGAGTCCCTAGGCTATTGCTTTCACTGGGAAACGCAGTTCAGTTGACCTTGCATCTGCATTTTTAGTTCCTGTATTCTGCAGTTTTGTAACAGCAAAACAAAGCTTCATTCTTTTTTGGTGGGAAAAGATGATAAGGGACTAGCAGTTCAGCAGGGGACATCTGGTCCTTCGTTTGCCTGTGACTTGGGCTAGGAACTGTTTTTTGCCTGTAAAATGGGGATAGGAGTGAGGTGCACTGCTGTTGAAACAAATGAGAGCTGTCAGAAGGCTTTTGAATTTTAACTCCTTTGAGGAAACTAAGGAGACAGTTTGCACCTTGTGCTTCTCTTACACTAAGTCCAGGCACTGAAGTAATTCTTGACGCATATTGAAGTTTTCCTATATATCCCTGATGACCAGAAAGCAGTTTTTTCAAAAGGAAAAGAGAGATTCTGAAGTAGGATTTGAAGAGCCTGTGGCTTGTTTTGCAGAGCAGAGGTTTGCAACAAACATGCAGCTCTCCCCATTTCAAAGCCCCCTAAACTCATGCCCAGTTCCTATAGCTAGTTTTGCTTCAACTCCCACCACAGCAAGTGGTTTCCAGTGCAAATAATCTTTTGTGTCTGTCACACACAAGCAGTGCTCTGCAAAATTTGGCCAGACACCATTCCTTCCAGGGAAACTCTCTCCCAAGCTGTTAAACGTTATGCTCATCAATTAGTGCTCTGGATTTGTTGTTTAAACCTGCATAAAATGCAGCATAGAGCAAGTACTTGGGAGAAAGCTTGAAAGCAGCACAAGCATGGTTTCTCCAGTTACCTTTGTGGGCTCCCAAAGTATTGCAGTGAGAGCAAACCATAAGCTGTCAGTTTTTCACAGGCATACCAAAACATCCCATTGAGCATTGTCTTCTCCCTGGGGTATAGTCTTTAATCTCGGTTTTCCAGGGGTAGAAGACATCTTCCACTTTCAAGACCTCTGCCCGGCTGATGGACTGTCATGCGCTCAGATCACCCATGGATCATCAGCACTCAGACTGTACCAGCTACCTGGAAACAGCTATGGAGGCACTGCCTGGAGAACTCAAAACCAGGTGTGAGATGTCCAGCACACAGAGTTGCCCTTCCTGTTATTTACTGCTGTGTCTCACTCCATCTGCCACATTTCTAAATGCCTGATTTATCCTAACAGCAAAGGCAGGTTTAAAGGTGACAGTGAAAGTGAATGCTCAAATTGCTGGAAACTATGTTTCTAAGCATCTTTTTTAGAAACACCCCTCCCAGGGATCTCCAGGTTTCTGCCAAGAACATGCAGAGGAGAGCCAGAGAAGGTTCAGTGAGCACATGCTCAAGTCTGCTGCAGTAAGGAGCAAAGACAGATGGATGGCAAGCCAGAGGTGACATCCCATCTGCTCCTGCAGGATCTCTCTGGTATCTCCTAAGGGACTTAAGGAAAACCATGACCAGAGATAACAACCAATGAGTGAGGACTCACTGGTTATTCTCCAGCATTATCCTCCCTGCCACAAAAGCTGGATCAGAGACCAAAGCATCCCACTGAGGAGATGTTCCAGACAGAGCCAAGAAAGGGTGGTAGGACAGCTGCTCAGAAGTAAGCATGCTGCGGCTGAGCTGGGGAATGACCTTGCCCTGACAACTTGTCTCTTTTACACGGAATATAAGGCAGGAAATTTTCGAGCAAGAAATATCTGGGGGGGTTGCGTTCCCCTCCTCTAGAATGTGCAGGAGCTCAGATGTCTTTTTTTTCACAAGGCATTGAGCAGATAATTGGCCTGCACTATTCTGTCCTGTGCTCCAGACTCCACAGTCCACTAACCCCATTCTTTTCAAGGAGGAATTGTCTTTCTGCTCTGCATATGTAGACAATACCTGGAAACCTCCTCCAGCAACTGCAGAGAGATGCAGGCTGCTATCGGAGAGAGCTGTGGGTGTGCATGAATGAATGAATGAATGAACCATTCGTTAGCATTGGTATGAGAATCTCCATGATTTTGAGACTACTAATTAGTGGTTGTAAGTGCATTTGCAGTGGTAAGCGTTCGCTTGCATGACTGCAAAGAGAGACAGGGAAAGAAAGGTAGCTGGAGTAAACCACTGCCTCTCGCAGCACAGCCCAGGCTGCAGTCTTGGTCAAGCATAGATGTGCCCGTACCGACGAACTTGCTGTGTGAGGACATGAGCAGTCCTGTTGCATTTTTGCCTGGAGCACCAGGCAGAACACAACAGCATTTGCTCAGCTTGTCCGGCAGATTTCACAGCCCATGCAGAGCTCTATGCTGTTACAGCTACCACTTCAGCAAGCTTGGCTGAGAAGAAGCAGTGTGAGCCATAGCCACTGCAGTGTGGACCATAGCCACTGCAGTGAGGACCATAGCCACTGCAGTGAGGAGCAGTCCTGTAACATAGAATCTCCTCTCTTCATTTAGGCTCACCATCTCCCTTACTCCCTGACTTCTCCGCTTTCTTTCAGAGTCCAACTTCACCTTCCTTTTGGAGGCTGTGAAAGATGAAGGTCTGAATGTGCCTGGAAGGGGGTTTTGTGAGGGGCTGGGGAGTGGGGGACATCTTCTCCCAGCTTCATATCCCTCCTAACCAGTGACTTTTCAAGCAGGTGAAAGCTGCTCTCAGGTGCAGGTGGAATAATGCTGCATCTCTCCTTCACCTTTTCTGTCCCAGTGCCATTGAGGCTGGGTGATACAAGGGGTTCATTTACATGGGCTAATGAGCATCACCACAAACACTGACAAACTGTTACTTTCTTCAGCTCCCCTCAAATGTCACAAAAATCCCTCAGCCGAAGCAACCTTTCTGAGGGTCTCAGCAGGAGGCACTGGGAGACAAGAACATGCCCTGCAAGCTGATGAAAGAGGTGGGCTGGGAGGAACTGTAGACATGCCTGTCTTCAGAAGGCAGATCACCAGTAGATCCACTTTAGGAGAGTTAATGTTGGTGCTCCAGAGGAGTGTGTACCGTATTCAGTGAAAGATCTGGGAAGTAGGTCAGCAACATAACTGAGGGAAATGGGGAACTTTAGGGAGAACTTCATGGCTGACAGCTAATTAAAATCTGAGTTCCACTGCTTACTGTTGCAATGATTAGATTTCAGTGTGCAGGGTGAAAGCAACAGCAGGGATTGCTTCTGCAACCATGCCAATTTTTTCTGCTCACACTATCTGTTTGCCACGCCAGCGCCTTGTGTCCAGCAGCCACGGCCAAACCAAACTCCACTGATACACATCCACTGCTCTGCTCAGATCCTGATCAGAAAGCACAGCACAGTGTATACTGTACTCACTTAGTTGTGCTCATTTTATATTAGTGGCCCTGCTGGGAGAATTGAGTTCCATCAAAGTACCACACATGGCCAAATGCAACCTTATCCCTTCTCTGAAGAGTTTTAAAAGAAAAGAGGTGAGATAGACAATCAGTTAGCTACTGGACACAAAACCACAATTTTTTTTTTTTCTAAATTAAATTCTTCTTGTCTTTCATCCCATGTGTAGGCAATAAGCTCTTAAAGTGAGACCAAAACTAAATTATATCAATAACAGCTGCAACACTAATAACAACTAGCTGGTTTGTTGGTCAGTCACAGAATCACAAAGTGCTTAACAAAGGAGTTTTTGACATTGTCCATGCTTTGCACCTCGTCTTGAACAGAGAAATTTAGTTTTCAATCTCTGATAAAGGACATGGCGATGCAAAAATCGTAAAAAAAAACCCAAAAAACAAAAAAATCCAAACCAAAAACCCAAACAGTAAAATTCTGACTTGCTGTCTTGCCAGTGGTGACAAAAAAATGCAGGCACAGCAGACAAAAAGGAGAAGGTGTAAGAGGGTGCAGGAGCTAGAATAATGG
>JAAGNO010017116.1:0-24848 GCA_033439905.1 Ceryle rudis
GATATTAAACAAGACTGGTCCCAAAACTGAACCCTGAGGGACACTGCTTGTGACTGGTCACCAACTGGACTTAACTCTATTTACCACCACTCTCTGGGCCTGGCCATCCAGACAGTTTCTAACCCAGCAAAGAGTCTGCCTGTCCAAGCCATGAGCTGTCAGCTTCTCCAGAAGAATGCTGTGGGAAACAGTGTCAGATGCCTTCATGAAGTCCAGGTAGACAACATCCACTGCTCTTCCCTCATCCACTAGGTGGGTCACCTGATCGTAGAAGGAGTTCAGGTTGGTTAAACAGGACTTGCCCTTCAGGAACCTGTGTTGTCTGGGCCTGATCCCCCTGTTGTCCTGCATTTGCCACGTGATCACCCCCAAGATGAACTGTTCCATAATCTTCCCTGGAGCTAAGGTCAGGATGACAGACCTGTAGTGCCCCAGATCCTCCTTCTTGTAGATGGGTGTCACGTTGGCAAGTCTCCAGTCATCTGGGACTTCCCCAGTTGACCAAGATTGCTGATAAATGATGGAGAGAGGCTTGCAAGTTCCTCCACCAGCTCCCTCAACACCCTCGGGTAGATCCCATCCAGCCTCATAGAGTTATGGATGTCCAGTTGGCTTAGCAGGTCTTTCACTACTATTTCCTGGCTTGTGAGAGGTTTATTCTGATCTCCATCCCTATCTTTCATCTCAGGGGACTGAAAACCATGAGGATAACTGGTCTGACTATTAAAGACTGAGGCAAAGAAGGCATTAAGTACCTCAGCCTTTTTATGGCAAGGCCTATGTTGATATGCAGGAGAATATAATAATCAGTAGGATGGGGCAAGTAAAGTTGGTAATGTTTTGGCAACCTCTTGCATTCAGGCAAGACAGTGGATGTCTCAGAAGACCAGGTGCCCTCAGCAGATGAGTCCATCTGAGATCCTCAGTAGGGAGGAACCAGTCACTGTCATCTTTTGATCCCTTTTGGGAGGCTTAGAGTTAATCTTCTGTGTGCTGCTCAGATCAAAGTAAAACTCTTTTCATTAACATATTTTTAGAATAAGAGTTAAAATGTTAAGATTATCTTCAAGTTTAGGGAATACTATAAAACACACTTAAAAAGTCTATAAAATAAGACTGCTGAATATTTCTGCATTTTGCTTATATGGAAATACATGCTCTAAAATGAAACAAAACTAAGTGTTCTAACTTTCCTTTTCATGGGTTATAGTAAATCCATAACAGATGTAAAATAGGTACAGGTGTGACACATCACATACCCTTCAATTTAACTTCTTTTCTGTTTTTAAAAGTTATTAAACATTTAATTATTACTTATTTTAATGGATTATTGATGAAGGTTGTGGTATTTCAGCAAAAAGAATATATAGTCCGTATCTATGGACTTTCTTAAAGGGCCTGAGGAAAAAAGGTATTCTGACCATCCCTCCAAAGTGAAAAATCATGGAAGTGATTTACTTAGGATCCAGGCAGAGAGATCAGATCATAAGAGACTTTTTTTTTCCTTTTAAAATCAATAGAAAGACTTTCATTAATTTCTTTCATGTTAGCTTAGCCATCTCGTGTTAACTGAGGAGGTATTAAAAGATAAAGGTGGCTCCTTAGCTGATGTAGAAACTTGGGCTCATTAGAAACTAAGCCTGTGATTTGTAGGTGTAAGATCTCCATTTGCAAAAGAAATACTTCAGTGCAGTATCAGCCAGTTTTGGGGTTTTGTTTTGTTTTTTTCTTTTCCATAAAGCAAGCTACACGTAAGAAATGTTTGTACAACATAGGCCTTGGAATCAAGGTGCGCTTTAACTTGATCAACGTATCTTTTTGTTTTGCACCAAAGAAGCTTATTCCATGTCTATGTCTTGTTTCTCGTTACAGCAGTCTTGTTTCTCATTACAGCAGTCTTGTTCTTTATTCCCGAATCAAATATTTGAAACTAAAAAAAAAAAAAAAAAGTGACTTGTCAGACTTGTCTTCATGCACAATCTTTCAGTTTTAGTATCAAGCAGACTGAAGATCAAACTAACAAATATGCCCAGAATAGAACTGTTGATGAAGTAATTAAAAGTCTGAAGGACAGAGTGATAAAACAGGCAGCAACTATTAGACTGCTTTTTTGCCTACAACAAGCAATCACATGGGAAAATTAATAAAGCTGTCTTGTGAAAGGTAGGAAAAGTGTTAGCTATTTTTCTCACACCCGTATTTTCCTAGAAAGATACTTATTGTCTTAGCAGTGTGCCTGCTTACAAAGCTAGAGGTAAATCCTCTAGAACTGTTTCAGTTACTGAGGAGTTAAAAGGGTCCCATGCAGGTTATTGTATGAGAAAGAATATCAGCTTGCCTTAATTGTCATCTTGTAGCAGCACTACACCTTGGAAGCTTCAACTGCTTCCACTTGTCAAAAAGAACTTGTATGGATTGGGACTGGCAAGACATAGTTGGGAGCCGGAGGTCTAATGTCAATCAACAATACACTTCTTATGTGAAGTGAGCGGGCATACCTTTAAAGAACCACCTAAGCCTTAAGTAAGTGTCCCTGAGCCCTCTTTGCAACTCCACAGTGATAGCTGGTAGGAACTGGATATAGATAGGTGAAGAATAAGATTTTAAACAGATACAGCATGACACTTTAGGGAGAATGACCTAAACTAATTTTATAGCATCTTACAGATTTCTGGTCTTCAACATGCTCTGCACCACTCTGGGACTGCAATGTAGCTGATAATTGAACTGAAACTAGGGGACACCCTCTGGGGTCCCTGTTTCTCTTCTCTTGATCTACTTCCAAAGGAGCCTGCAGTGATTGTGTCAGGGAAATCTTCTCCAGATGTCTAGTAGCATTTCAGGACCCCAAAAATAGAGGAGAACCTTACCATAGCTCATGTTATAAACTTCCAATGGAATTATTTGACGTTGAACGGCTTTTGATTTGGATTAGCTGATCTGGGTACAGCATCTCCATGCTGATGGTATCCACAATAATACAAATGTATTGAAATTGTATAGATTTTACTTGCCAAGACTTCCAGTTGAATTTTGTAGGTGTCTTTTTCAAGGTAGGGTTTTCTGTGGTGTTCCCAGGGTGCATCACAGCCTTGATGGCTTATCTGATGGCATGTTGTGCTTTGGACAGGCTTGTGAGGTCATGGATTTGGAATTGTAGCTGTCATGCTGATGGCTCCCATCTGTACACTTCTTTCTTTTCACATTTCAAATCAAAATGCTTTACTGAAAGTTGAGACTGGGCAGAAAAAAAAAGTCATGTTAGCAGTGGTATTTCCCTAGTCTACCTTGGTTTAAGCAAGAGCTGCTGCTGAATAGTGTTATGACAGTAATGCATGCTCTGCCCTTTGTCCAGGCACTGAAGTTAGGTAAGAGTTAGCAAGGGTCAAACCAGAACTGTACCTTTGAAAACAGCCTGCACAGTCCCTTCAGAAAGTTTGCCCAATGTGTTTTTACTCTGGTTCAGTTAATAAATGTCATCTTTCCATCCAGGTACTGTGGACTGTACATGTTTTTGCCATCTACTGTTGCATGAACAAAGGTACTGACTATGAGAGTGTGACAAGCTGTTGACTTCCTTTCTCCCCCTCTCGACACAGCCTCATGAGGTATGTGCCCTGCATCATATAACAGGACGAAGGCTGCTACTGTAGGGTCTTTCCCCACAGATACTGCAGCTGCATTCAGCTGCACATCTCCTTACCCTTAGGTGGATAGCTTTCTGCATTGCGTACAAGGAGTGAAATTGCTTTGAAATGAGAGGGAGAGAAAAAGGGAGGACAAAACACATAAAACATTTTCCATTTCTTCTTAATATTCTTTCTAATAACACAGTTATTAAGAACGTGGTAAGCTGCAACCCTTCCTCCTATACAGATCTGACATCTGTGGCAAGTACCTCTGGGACATTGGCTTTGGTTGCTGAGATTTACACTACAATGTGATACCTAAGAGGCTTCTGTGTTGCCTGCAGCAAATGCAGTAATGTGCATATTGTCACTTTTAGGCAGAACAAACTCATTCTACCTGCTGCTTTTTCTTCTGCATTGGCTGTGTGAGTACAACTCACATTTAAAATATTTTTATAGTACCAGAAGCTATTGATTTCAGTCTTTGTGATTTCACTGTTCTTTTATTGCACTGTGGATAATGCATTTCTCAAATTTTGGCAATGTGCAAAGGATAAGAAATCAGGTATATGCATCACTGCACTGTGATGTTTTTGGACCCTGCAAGCTCAGCAGAGTCCAGCTGGGTGGAATACTGCCCAGGACCCTGCCGTGCTGCTGCTGATTATGATCGTTCAAAAGGGGTATGCATACCTGCAATAGTCCTGTTCTGCCCTATCTTGTGCTGAGGGAAATAAGCCTACCCTGGAATGAATGTGGAAGAGAGCTCTGTGAGAATAAGTGTAATTAAAAGACATTCCTCGTCAGAATTCAAGGGAGAAGATGACCTTACATCTCTGAGAACTGAAAGGGCATGTGTATTTTCAGGTGAAATGCGGACTGAAACTGATTCTCCATCACTTCTGGTCTTCAAAGACCTCTGCATATTTTGAAAAAGAAAGGGATTTTCCACCTCACTGTCTAGGCAGAGTTGCAGCTGAGGGTTTTCACACTCTTCCTGCTTTAATTTCCCTGGTATTTCTACCAAGGTGTTCATCAATCCCTGCCCTGGGAGCACAGCTGCTTTTCATTCCAGAGTTCATGAAGTTCCAGCGGTAGATAAAGAACATCTAGAAATGGGTGGCTAGCACCATTGCAAGCAGAGTGGAAAATCTCCCCTGGCCTCCAACTGCTGATTCAGAAAGATATAGGACGTTCTGCATCACATGTGTCAGCTCCACCTCCTTTACCAAAGAGTAATGTTGTACTTCTGGCTTCACTGACCTGGATCTTCTAGGAACTAGACAAGTAGGCACAGACCCTTTGCAGCACCTTTGGACTTGTCTAATTTTTATTATAGTTCAAAATCAGGAAGATGGTAACTGAAGCTCTCTCAGGGGTCCTGGGCTAACACCCACAGTTTGTATGTGTGCCTTCACTTTTGTGAGGGATTACAATATTTCCTCCCTGTAAGGCTGTCATCCATCCTCTTCCTTTAAACAAGACTTAGAAACTATGCCTTTTGTGAGCTATTCAGCACAGGACAATGACCTAGTTGTACAGTTTAATATGGCTTAATCTTGAATGCAGTTTTGGCAAAGTTTTATAATTTATTTTTTTTTCCTCTGGATGAAAGTGATATTAGTTGAGACTGTAGTCACCAACATTACTATTGTGACTGATTCTCTCCAGCTTTGATTGGATTTGTGGGGCCATATTTCTTTATTGCTAATGTTAAGCATTTGATCTAATGGTAAATACTTGTTCAAATCAACATAAAATGGGCTTGATTATCCAGAAGCTTTACATTCATAGAAAGGAATGATAATTTGCTAATTATTCTCACTTTTTTAACACTCCTTATGCTGTTCAACTATTTAATGATTTAATTTTTTTTCTTTTAATCTGCACAATTAGCTAAAATATAATGGCAAGAGTAATCGCTGTAAGAACACTTGGAAAGTCAGGACAGAGCTTTGTAGGATAGCTATAAAGAAATACAACCAAATCAGGAGTTACAAAGCAGATGAAAGAAATGAAAACTT
The DNA here is from genome assembly GCA_033439905.1 of Ceryle rudis. Taxonomy (NCBI): domain Eukaryota; kingdom Metazoa; phylum Chordata; class Aves; order Coraciiformes; family Cerylidae; genus Ceryle; species Ceryle rudis. The sequence goes on from JAAGNO010017116.1 coordinate 5,654, forward strand.
TTGGAGAAAGCCCTCAGTAGCAGCACAGGCTGCAACTACAACTTTTCAGGGAAACAGGAGATGGGAAAAGTAGAAGAAAGCCAGCGACCCCTCCACAGTTATTACCAGGTGACATTAAGAGGGGTGCAATGGGAGACTGGCACCCCCCCAGATTGCCCCACCTCTTTGGTGCAGAGGCAGAGGGTCTGCAAGAAAAAAAAGGTGACATGGGAGTAATGTAGGAAGATCATTAAGTTCCTTGCCAAAATAGATTACCTAAAATGGATCCCCAGATCTGCTTTGAAGAGCAGGGATGTAGAAGGAGTCATGCCTTCTGCCTCGCTGCATCTGTGTGTGTTCCAGGGGCCTGAATCCATTCTGCAGTATTTCTTGTCCAGGAGGCAAACATGGTAGGCATGTGTGGAAAAGTGGTAGCAGCAAATTCTACAAATGACAGTTTTCCACCAGTCTGCTAAATGAGCTAATGTAATTTCTTCTGGCACTTTTTACTTTCCAGGTGAAGTTTAATCTTAGCCTGTCACTTGGTGCTTTTGCTTAAAATGCCAGCCTCAAAAATATAGTCAGATTTTGCTCTCTATCTCTTTCTGTATAGAATTGAAGTTGTACAGAATAGATGTATATTTAAGTGGCTTACTGTAAATGTAAGGAAGAGAGATCAATTTTCGGAGTAATTTCAAACTGAGCCATAGCATAAAACACCCAGATATTTGGTATTCAACATAGCATATTAAGCAAGAAAATAGGCCATTATATAACTTACTTTATTTCTCATCTAACAGGTGTTTGAAGATCATGGCATGCCAATGGATGACTGGTAGTTTGATCTACTAACAGAAAAGTCAGGGTTACCAAATGGAGGGTTGAGTTATCTGGATTTTGTGGCAATACTGGAAGGTAAAGGAATTTTAACAGCAATACAGCATGAAAAAAACAAACCCTTTTCTGGAATATCCAGAACTTATCCTTTTCAAGGAAAGCCTAATGGAGAAATTAGGAGCTAACTAAAGGTCCACAGATAGGTGCTGTGGAGTTTTCACTAACAAATTGTAAAAAGTAACTGACTGAATGCTCTGCCTTGAGTAGATCATTGTCCTCAGCATTTCTAACTCTTATTCACATTCTTGGAATGACATTGTATCCTAAATTACAGTGGATGATTCTATAGCAGTGGTGTACAGCAGCCTTTTCTATTCTGTGTTAAAAGCCAGAAGACAGTAACTAGTCCTTTCAGGAAAGAAAGGTCTGTTTGTAAGCTGCTAGGGATGAGTTTTAGCGGCCATATATACACAACTGGAGCTCTGTGGTGTGATCTGGTTACTTACTGGTTTATGGTTTCAATTTAAAGTACTGCTTCCGAATGTTGAAGCTGTTAGGGGATTTTGTAACTAGAGAATGCTGAAACGTGGTTATCTATAACATAGTTGGTAGTTTTATTAGTGTAACAAGAATCCCAGTGAGAGATCAAGGTTAACTGTTTCTGTAGATATAGATGTATTCTTCACCCATACAATAAGGATGCGGTTTTCATTGATTTACTGTTGCTGAGGAATGAATACCAGAAAAGATGTAGTAATCTTGGAAGCACATTTTTTTCACCTCAGCTGCTTGCCTTACTCCATCAGTAATTTCACTGATTTCAAGGCACTGTAAGTTAGGGGTTTGATTTTCAGCTCTTAAAAATGAAACTGATGGAATCTGAACTGATTTCTTAGGGCGGAACCCCAAGTGAAGACTAAAGCTAGCCAGTAATTATTCATTTCTCATTTCTTTTATACTTTTTGCTTTAAGTCTGGATTTTGTGGGTAAAATTCTGACGCTACTGAAGTCAATGACAGTTTTGCCATTGGCTCCAAGGCCTGTTTTAACTTCTATATTATGCTTCTGTTATTTCTCTGAAAGGTGCACATTTACTTTTTTTTCACACTGCTACTATTGTTTTCTGCTGTCATTATTTCTCTTTTAGAATTAAGACAAGAGAGAGAGACAACTTGCAGCTGACTGACATAACATTCAGGTTTTTCTGCATTCAGGCCTAGAAGTTTAGAAGTTTGTGAATACAGCCAGATAATCATCTGTCCACCAAAATTTGTGTGTATTCATCCAGTAGCCTAATAAAAGGTGTTTCAAACAGATTAACCTCAGGGAAAATGAGTGTGCCAGCTTTTTTCACCTGAATCAAGAATCAACAGTGCTTTGTCTGTATTTTAAAGTTTTTGCTTTTGCCAATGATGAAAATCACAGCTTTTCCTTCCATACGTGACTACATCTCATAGTTGTAAAAGGAAGCATGACTCACATGTAACATAAAGTAAGTCTCAGAAACCAGAAGGCAAAGAAAACACCCTCCTAACTTTTATTTTTCAATGATTTGTGATTCACTGGGGTGAAGAGTGGTCTGTAGTTACAGAAGGAATTTTCTTCTTATAAGCTGTAAGATAACACAAGGGCAGATAACACAAGTACAGATTTCCTTGACTAGAGAAACTGCAATTGAAAAAAGGAGGATAGTGCATGTCTGCAGGGGGGAGTAGAGTTTAAAGGGTAAAATCAGGGGAATACTATTTAGTGATTCTTTGGAGTCGTTGTACAGGCTCTTGTGTTGGTGTATGTAAATCTTATAAAAAGAAAAGACACGTTCCTTTAGAACAGACCATTAACTTAGCATTTTTCTTATCAATCAGGAGTAGGGTGTAGTAAAATGTCAGTGTGTATATTGTCTTTGCAAGTTTTCCCCATTTTAAAATCTGACATGAATTACTTTGTTCCTCTATATGGCTCCTATAATGCAGAAAAATTCTAAAATACTCAAGAGGCTACAAAAGATGCTTGGTCTCTTTTTCCCCAGATGCAAGGCAACAAAAAGGTTCCTAGGGTATCACTGCACAGCGAACAGAAGGAATCAGATCTGTAACAGTGACCAAAATAGCTTTTCTGTGGCCTAAAAGTACCTCAGCTCTTCAGAAGTAGATGTACATGAGTGCCCTGCTGGGAAGATGGCTGTCACCCTTTCCTGAGCCTGCTGGGCTGTGGGATAATAAACTTGTGACAATATGAAGTTGCTGGTGGTGCAGGACTGAGTTTTGCCAGAACAGAACATCAGGCAAAATAGTTTGAGGGATGATGCTCTGTTAAGTCAGGAGTGTTTTGATGGCAGATCTCCTGAAACAGTTCAGACCAGGGGAGGGCTCAGTCAGGATAGAATTGCTCCAGGGAAGATGGTCACACATGCAGTGGTTGTGCTGCACAAAGATGTAACAAATTACTTTCTCTGACACCATCTGCAGCTCTTGTGTTTCCTCACTGTGATAGGCAGTATGACAGCAAGTCACAACTTTCACAGTGCTGCTTTTCTCCTCCTCCAGTCTGATACCTTCCCTCCTCAAAGCAAGAGACAGCAGCGAAGGCTAATGCAAAAGAAAAAGACCTTATCTCAGCTGTGTTTTCTTCAGATGAGATTATCTTCTTTGCTACTGGTCTTTGTCATGTTTGGGCCATAAAGAATACCGTTGCAGGGTTTATTGTTTTATTTAAGTTACATTACTGTGCCATTTATCAGGTATGTTTAATATTATCTTTTCAATGTTTGCTATACTTTGATTTCATTACTGCAGATGCCAGACTGAATGGGCCAGGAGCTATGTTATGTAACAGCCCAAACCACAGAGTAAATGATGATAAATTTCACTACAGGACTGCTGAAGAATGTCTCAGTCAATGATAGGCTGATGGAAATCTATGGGGTAACTACATTGAACCATGGTTTGCTTCTGGCAGTGGAACTGGTTGTTATTTTGATACAAACACTTGTTTTAAAAGTTGGCCTGGAGGAGCCATCGGGAAAGTGACTTCAAAAATTACGTTGGATTTTATGTCTTCTGTATTCTCAGAAACTTAAGTTCAAATACATTCTATTTACAAGGCAAAAGCTTTATGGTTTTTTTTTTCCTCTTCAGTCTCTGCTAGGAAAATAAGATCCACGTTATTTTTTCCCATCCTCTTGTGAGCATAGCTATTAAAAATTCTGCAATTAAAAAAGAATAAATCTGTACTACTCATTCATGGAACAGTCTATTCATGAGAATGATCTTTCAAGAAGATGTTCTTAGTTCCTAAAGTTTGCAACTCAGTGATCTTAATCAAGAAATGTTTTTCAGCTTTTCTGCATTTATTTATTATTTTCTGTAATTAACATTAGAATGTACTTCTTGAATTCCCACCATGGATATGCGCAGAATAAGAGAGTCACATTTTGCAAAGAAAAGAAGCCACAGTAGTTACCCTTTTGTTCAGTCCATCCCATCCCTGCTCCCTGGAAGAAGTGGAAAGATCAGCATTCAGGAAAGGAGTCCTCTCTTCAAACTAGCTTGGACATCCCTAGCAAAGCTGATCATATTGATCAGAATTACTTCTGATTTCTGAACAACTGTACTATTTTAAGGTGTTTGAACATTTTCCTCTGTTTAAATGGGAAAAGCTGTTCAGATGGTAGCTCCATTGCTGTAAAGTCTTTCTTCATTACAGGTTTTCTAAGGGTGTGCATGGGTAGAAATAAGTATACCTCTCAGTATACTACTGATGAAAAGTGGAGGTTAATTTGTAAATTTGTATGCAGGTGGCTTTTTGATGCTCTCTACTTTTGCTCAGTTCTGCACATGCTTGAGATGAAAGCAATAAGACTGCATTTTACTGCAGACTATCTCAAGTGTTTAGTAAGGCAGTACTATAAATGCTTTGTATTCTCAAACCGCGATAAAATATTGCCTGCTGTCAAAACAAGTCTAAAGAAAACAGTTGCTATTTATGTTTAAAAATATGTAGCTGACATGTTAAATGTTTAGTTAAATATTCCTTATTAGGACACCTATTCTGTCTTCCATGAAACAGATAGTAACCATGACGGTATCATCAACGTGCTTGACTTTCAGCAATTCTTGGACAGCGTTCTGCTTCATCTCAGAGAGGAGGAATTCCTGCACCTACTTGGTTTGTTGGAAATAAACCTGACCTCCATGTTAAATTACCAAAAATTCTGTCAGTGGTTCCACACCAAAGAAACTAAGTACTTCCTTGGCTTGTAAGTAAGTACAAAGTAAACTCACAAGTAAAACAGAAAAAGTTATGTAGTACCTACAGTAATCTGATGTGTTTACAGAAATGAATATGCTGTGCAAAAATTTGTATTTGATATAAAAAAAAAAAGTATTAAAATATATCTTTATCAAGCTGAAGCTGGGTCACTTTACAAAGTTCTCATTGATTTCTGACTCCAGTAAATCAGATATTGAATCCACCACTAGGTTAAAATGTCAGAAGTTTCCCTGGGGACTGCTTAAATCCATAAAGTCAGACATATATGCTGGTGCCTTAGAGCTGAGCCAGCCTCCAAACTGGACAACTTTGCTGCATATTCCAAGACTGCAGAACTGGGGACATGGTTTGGGAATCAGATGTCATTCTGGACTGAGGAGCAACCAGGGTATTATTTGTCTGACACAGTGTCAGGTCTGAGACTAGTATTGTTGTCCGTGTACATTACAGCAGTCCAAAGCCTTGTGCTCCAGACTTTTATGCCACCAGAACACTGAGAGTAGACAAGATCAGGTGAGGTGCGCAGAAGCACTGAGGTGGTGTAGAGTGGGTGCAGAATGGGCAAAACAGTGCTGCAGCCTTCCTTCCTGCAAGAACATCTGGAATTTTAAAGTCTGAGCTTAACTTTCATGATAAAGACCATTTAGGCACTAAAAATTTTATTCTAAAAACTCAGCGTGAACCTCCTTTTGACTATTCAAACAGAGATGAACTCATAAAAATAATGACAAGATACAGTAGGACTGAAAAGACTCCTGATCAGCAACTTGTCTCTGCTGTGGCAGTGAAGATGTGATATATACACATAGGCTTATTTCCCAGTTTTTATTTGTCTTTTACAGCACTACTGTTGGCTCTGATGTTAGTAATATTTATCTGCTTGGTTTGTTTTCCTTTTTTCCTGAATTGGACAACTGAGTGAATCAAGGACATCAGTCTAAAACAAGAAAAGAGACTGATGATGATTGAGTCTTGCTAACAGTTGGAGTCTGAGACCAATTACTGTTGCACTCGTGTTTCTGTTTCAGTTTGGACTTAGCCAGAAAATGAGGCATTTTGAATTTAGCTCCAGAATTTCCTTGTTTCAAATACTGTTGCTGTTTCAGAACTCTAGAGAAGAAAATATAGTGATCGAAAGCCTTAAGAGCACTTGAATTTTCCCAGCTAAGCTTTTAGACTATTTTTGTTAATTGATTATTTAGGCTTATGGAATTTTGTCTCAAGCAGGGGGAGTGGGGAAAACTCAGAAGGTTCCCAGGCACCTAAAATAGATTAATGTGGCATTCAGAGCCCTCAGCAAAGACTGTCAAGGCCCAGAGTCCTGGGAGCTCAATAACGGCTGAGTTTGCAGTGTTGCAGTTCTCCAGGATCTAAGTTCTGAAGCGTGCCATGTGTGGTACAGGAACTCAGTGTGTAGGTCAGATGTCTTTACTACATCTTGCCTGGTCTGCAGACCCAATATTCCTCTGCCTCTCATTTGAGAATCTTGGCCCAGGGAGGGTATTCCTGGAGTGTGGCTGAATCAAACTCTGAAGCTGTATGTCTGCAGCATTTCCTTTCAGAGCAATAGCTGGAGGAGAAACAGGTGCTAGAACATAGTATGAGGTGGGCTGCTGCTTGTTAGGAAAAACAACCAACCTTTCCTCAGTTTTCTGCATAGAAAAGCTAAAGACAATTGGGTACCATGAGAAGGGCTGCTCTTCTCAGGTGAAAGAAGGTACACTATTTCAAAGAATGGTGAGACATAAGGTCTCCTCCATTATCAGGTAGGTGTGTCCTTGTGGATTTAGTCATCTTTCTGCATAGTGCGACAGCTGCGCTGGATCCTAATCTGAGGCACCCATATTCCTCTGCATGCTTAGATTCAACTAGAAGCACCAGGCCCCCAAATGTTAGGCCATTGTAATGGTGGGTAAATTTGCAAATGTAGGTCTTACTTCCCAGACTTACTAGCCATGCCTCCATGACTCACAAAGATGGGTTTGATCTACATTATTGATGTAAATCAAGGATAATCTTCCTGGAGTCACTCCAGGATATAATTGTTTCTGAGATAATTAACATTTCCTTCTATGTGCATAAATGATCCATGCTGGCTCTCGAGTTTGAGGGAGAATTGAATGACATTGAGTTGAAAATAAATAGGGAATTACAAAATTTTAAGCATCTTTGCTAACCTGCAGCCAGGGAAATAAGGCAATATTTAAAGAATTAAGTTTACACAGATGTGAAGTAACAGTCTTTAATGGTATCTTGGAAACTAGGAAACAAAGCCACAACTACCATGAAGAACAACAAAAGGGAAGGAAATTTGTGGAGATTAAAGATTCCACTAACGTAAAACATAGTTAGTTGTTATTTTTTTTTTCTTTTCTGAGAAAAAAACAGATGATAACGGATGCAGAGCTAGCTTGTGATCATGCTCATTACTACCTTGTTATCAAAGCAAGAACCAGATGGCATGACCTAGCAAGGGTAAGAAGAATGTTTTCTTTAAATAAATAAGCAGCACTAATAGATTTTAGAACATTATGCAATGTTGATCTTCACATTCTATAAATATTCAAATAGACCCTTGCAAAATAGCTCATTAATGGTAAAAACTTACTATGTGATTAAAAAAAATTCAACAGTCTGAATAATATTAAATTTTTCAAACATTGATTATGTAGTAGATGCTATCACATTTATTTCTAAAACTTTCTTCATATTTTACTACAGTTGGTTTTATTTAATGTTTCTGTTGTAAGAGTAGTAATGGGATTCATCTGAGGCCTCTCTAACTATGTGCTGTACACGAAACACACACCTACCCCTATGCTGACATCCATTTTTGCCTGGCACAGTGAAGCACTGATTGTGATGCTCTCACAAAACTGTCCTATAAAAATGATTTCCACCTTTTTATCTTTTTTAACTTGTTGAATAGTTGCACTGTCTGAACAATGAAGTAGCACAAGGAAAAATTCAAGCTTTTGAGTGTTGTTTCACACCCAGAGTGGAAAGTAGGAAACGGTAAAAATCAAATAAACAAACATTAAAAGATAAGACTCAGATGTGCATGATTTTCCATTTCTTTCTAAATTCCCATTATTCATTATGCTTATAAAGTGATCAAACATCTTGTCAAACTTGTAAGTTCTTTTTAGGGATGATTTCTTTTACATTCCAGAGATTTGAGGAATTTGACAGTGAACGAAACGGCCTTATACAGCCATAGGAGTTGAAGAAAGTCTTGTTCAGATTTGGCATTCCAGTCAGCCCAGAAGAATTTAAGGAGCTTTGGGCAAGTTATGACAACTCTAAATGATTAGCTCTTACAATAATGCATCTTTTATAGGATTACAGAACCAGTGCATGACAATAGATTACACTGCACAAGAAAACTTTTATTTTGCTGTGATTGTGACCTCACATCATAACACTGTTTCAGGGGGCTACATCTTATCATGTTAAGCTCAAGAATACAATAAGATCCATCGGTTTCCAAAGAATTCAAAGATAGGACTTCTTCTTGGCTTCAACACTGCTGATCCCTTTAATTTAACGTGCATTTTCTTCTTGGATGGCACCTTAGGTCACTGCTTAAATTCACTTGGTTTTCATCAATTTTGTTTATACTCACAAATGCCTACTTCAGTTTGTGATGGGTGAAAGTCAGTTCCAAGTGTCTTGGGTGAGGTGGGAACTGCAGAGCAGAGTTTTCATTGAGGAGGTTTGTGGACAGTCTGCATTGCATACCTGTCTGAAGGCAGTTCTACCAATCTCTTCTTTTTAGAGCACTAAATTTACTTACAATATTTTTAACCTAAATAAAAGTGATTCAGTCAAAAGAAAAATGTTGCATACTGAAGGCAACAAAAGAAAGGTAATTTCGTGCTGTGTAAAGATGGCAAGTAATATCATTAAATGTTTTTATAGACAAGTAATTGGTTGTGAAGTGGAGGAAAATACTTGTCTGACTTCAACAAAGAGGATCTGTGCTATAAACTGTGTTTGAAATAGCACAAATGTCAGCTGTATGTGACATTATATAAAAAAGCTACCTTCATTACAGGTCTATTTAAAAAAAATAATCACTCTCTACCATATAGAAGCTGAGTGTATTGCATTTTGGTTTCAAACTGCGTTAACTATATGGATTTTTCTTAGCACTGATTCATCTCTGAATTATTTTCTACTCCATTAGATTTTACTTTCCATTCTTATTCCTTATGGATACCATGGCACATTGAAAAGTATCATTTTCATGCAGTTATCTGCTGCACAACTTCACTCCCATCAGCCACTCCTTTTATAGAATAGCTAAAATTTCTTACGTGCCTGATATGTCTGTAACTTGAATAAAGGAATTAGAGTGAAGCTGAGGCTAAATTAGGCATTACCATGCATTGGAGCACTAGCAGGAAAAGAAACTGCAGGGGAAAAAGCCTACGGATGGGGTTATAACTAAGAAAATATGCAAAGTGTTTATGAAGCTAAACCTATGTTTCTGAAGGATGATTACAGTTCTGAGCATCTCAGACTTGTGTGACCAGTGTGAAACACTTGAGACTGGATTTTTAGGAGCCCAGTCTTCTGCATCTCAGCCAGACACTGAAAGGCATCAGTACTGAGAGCTGGAGAATACTCCTGACAAGCTGATCTTCAGGGTAGTATTTTCAGAATCGACTCTGTGACTACAATGCATAAGCCCTATCTTTCGAGTCTCATATGAAGTGACTCACTCATTCTCAGTGTGGTATGGCACTTGTATAAGGAATGGAAGTCAGATTTAAGCTGTTAAGTCACTTAAGGACATCTGTAAAGTCTTCCTATGAGGAACGCATGAATATTTTAAAAGAGCATTTCTTTTTTAAGGTGTGATACAGATTCAAAAGGATATCTTACTCACCAAGAATTGTTACAGAAACTGAGGATAGAGTTTGCACCCGCTGACACAAAGCTCAGGAGACACATCATGGAGGACAGCTATGCACACTTAGAAGCACATTATAATAATCAACAGAAGAAGATTTCAAGGCTGGAAGAGCAGCAGAAACAGCAAACTAAAGCTCTGCATATAAGAGAAATTAAAACCCAGATCAAGCAAGTTATTAATGAGTTTATGATATAACTTTCTATGTTTGTGTTTAGTTTGTTTAGACAACACTGTGTACAAGTGTAATTTTACAAATCAAAAAAAAAAGGACTCTGAAAAGGACTATCAGAAGGAACTGGACCAAGCTTATCCATAGTGTTATTCCCATGATTTGCTGCAGATAAGCCTAAACTCAGTATGCACTATTGGACTTTTAAAAAGAGATATTCTCCGTGGCTTAGATTTCTTATTTTACAGGCTTTATGGTAGCATCTATAGTGACAAATCAGACTGTCCAGAGACATTCTCAGATTCAGTCATCTATGTTTCTTGACTGCCAAGACAGTTCTTGTCATGCTTTGGTCTGTGTCAGCTAATATTTTCCCTGATCACTCCCAGCACCATTTGGGACCAAGAATGTTTCAAGGACCGTTCCTAATAAACATTTTGCAGTCAGCTGCTCCCTTTTGGCAGCTAAGAAGGTTCACTAGCAGATACGTGCCAGCTGGCCTCTGTGCCCAGAGCACTCCTGGGCCTGTTTATTGGTACCATTTCAGCTTGTGGTTCCCATCCTAACACTACTATGGGCTCAGATTGAGGGAGAAGAGCAAGTACAGTTTTGTCACCCTGTAGGTCTCTTCTTCTCAGGCCTCTTCAGAAAATGTAGACTTAGACCTACCTGATTATGCTCAACAGGGGCTTTTCTTGCAGCTGGACTGGGTGGGCACATAGGACATTGTGGTCCCATGTTTACCTGGCTGAGGGCCAGGTAAACAAGCACAGTTGGTTTCACATCCCCGTAGCAGTTAGTTAAGTTGTTAGTAAATTACTTTGTAGATGCAGCAAAAAACAGCTTTGACAAGGATGGACCCTGGCTCCATATGACAGAACTAAGTATCTTGTCTCCAAGCAAGAGGAGTCTCTCTCTCAAACAAAATCAACACTCACAGAGTTAATAGGTCATTGCTCCTGAGAAGAGCATTTGACAAACAAATGACAAAATAAGAGCATTTGACAAACAAATGACAAAATGATATCGTACTCAGAATGGAATCTAATGATCCATGCTTGCCCTAGTGAGTCAGCAGTGATTAGCCTGCTGCTGCTACAGGATTTCTGCACCTGCCAGCAGATTGTTGCAGCAGGAGAATCCTCTGCCTCAGTGCTGTTAAACTTTTTATTTCCAGGTTGTGGATAGACATCACCTGGATGCCTATCATGTTTTCATTCTTCTCCTGAACCTTTTTTTTTTTTTCTTCAATTTATAAACCCCCAGAAGCAAAACCGTGTAAAAATATACTGCCAAGAGCACAGATTTGCTTTCTTTTTGTGCTTGGAAAGTGTCTGAAAGTTGTAGGAACTAATAAATTATTATTTATTAGAAAGATAATTCCCCATGACATTGTTGGTAAAGGTGATACCCTCAAAAAAAAGAAAAGCAGCATCGTCTTGCAGATAAAGAGGCAGCTTGGGAAATCATTAGGCAGAAAAAAACCACCACAAAATACACAGAGAAGCCTATAAGCTAAAGATTTTGCCTTTTTACCCTGCTTTTTAAAATTCTGTTTTTCAGCATCACAAACAGGCTGAAGGAATTGAGGGAAAAATTGTCCTTTCTTTCCAACATCACAACTCTCCCACCTGCACTGCAGCTCGCTGGTGTAAACTACCCTTACAACACCCACAGGTATCACCAAGCATTCCACCTGTAAAAAAAATTGCATAATAGGCAACAGAGATGGTTAGGCAGCTGCTGTGTGGTAGGTATTGCTTATTACCCTATTTGTAACTGTCTGATGCAAAACTTAGGCCCTAACTGTCTCATACTGGGTCCTTCCACCCCATTTGTTGTACTAGCCAGTTGTCTCTAGCCTTACACTCGGATGAAAAGCTCTTTTGGTCAGGAGCCTTCTATTTCTTTCCTGTTAGTGCAATGCCAAGTGAAAGGCAGCCCTGCCTCCAATGCTATAAATAAGAAGCGGCTCTGCAAGTAGGGAAGATGCTGTGCTGCAAGCAGAAATTATGCAGTGTGGCTCAAAGATGCAAATACTCATTTTGAAGCAGCTGGAGAGTAATTAAATCAATGGGGAAGACATGCTGGGTAAAAGTAAAATAGTCATGATGTGACATGCTGGCTGGTCCACACCACTTAGAATTACTTACTTTTGAGAACCTACCATAACAACAAATATGTATATGGCAACTACATGCACATATACAAGTGCATAGCGATTGCTTAATGGTAATTTTGAGTAAAACAGATACTGGCAGACTGGGTCTAGTGTAACTGGTTTCAGTTACCTCCTAGAAACTGGTGCCAGATGGTTTTGGTTGAAGTGGAGCAGCCTTCTAATAGATGGATGTGAAACATTCTGCCCCCTGCACTGGGACTGTGTCATCCTGGGCAATGACAGAGTTTGGTTTAAGTCTGAAGATTGGACTTTTATATCTCTTTCAAAAATTTTAATCTAAGTATTTGTTAGATTTTGGGCTTTTCTTGAATTTTATATATATATATATATAAAACATCCAGTTCTGTTCTTCAGCTTTTGAAATTTCTTCAGCTTTTGAAATATCTGGCATCTGCAGCTTTGTCTGGGAGTGAGTTCACAGCTTAAATGCTTGTGGCCTGCAAAACTATGTCTTCTTATTGATTATTGACACCTTTCAGTTCCACTGAATGCTCTCTTTCAATCTCCCACACTTCCTCACTCACCTCCTGTCCAGTAGGTTCAGTCCTGTGGTAGGAGTTCCTGTCTGGTTTTCTCTCTTGGAGAGCTGGAAATGCAAGTGGAGCTGAATCCAGACCTCTAAACTCCTTAGATTTAATGTAATGCCCTGGAAAGCCACAAATAACACTTAAGCTGGAGTCATTGTCTGATGGATGAAATCCGTATGTGTGGTGGCTGTGAAGGCAGTGATCCAGACGTGTATCAGCCTTCCATTTCAGGACCACATAAGACATCTGAGACACAGGAAGCTTAGGAGGGCACCATGTCCTCCTACTGTAAAGTTCGATGTAAGGACAACTGCTCTTGGTCAGGAAAATGGATGCAGTGGCAGCAAACCCTAAGCATGGTGATCCACATGCGTCTCAGCACCTGCTTCATTCTCAATGAGTTGGAAATCTGATTCCTATCACCTGTCACATTCAGACTGGGAGAAGGTATTTGCCTGAGGTGTGAATTTGCTGGTTATAGGACTCACTTCAGCAGCACTGGGAGCAGCACCTCCTCCCCCTTCTGTGATCTCACTTAAACTCTCTCATTTCTGTTTGTACAGTGGCTGCATCCAGCCTGTGTCCTTCCTTTTGGCTTTCTTCAAGGACTGTGAACCTCACCCTAAAAGCTTCGGAGCAGTTTCAGTGCCCTGTGATTGCACACTGTGAGGCAGACAAAAACTCTGGACATCTTACAATTTGAAACATACTGCTGTGTGCAATTTTTTTTTCCTTTTGCTTTTGTTGTAGCTCACAGGAACAAAGCGCCCAAATTAGAAACAGAGACTGAACAGTGGCTCTTCAGCTCTTCAAGAAAAATAAAAAACATTTGCAAGAAAATATTATTTTTTTGGCATTGTAGCTTGATGCATGGTTTCAATCCTCATTTTCTCCATGCGCGTATTTACTGCTGTGAGTGGAATAATTACTGCTTGGATATCTTTTCTCAGTCCAAAAATGTTGAATGCCTCAATTTTCCAAAAATATTGATCTCAAAAACGGTTTTAATTTTACTTCAGCCTTTACTTTCATTGGGAAGGTTTAAGTGGAAGATGATAAAGGTGATGAAGAGTGGCACTGAAGGTAACATACAGGTGAAAAGGGTTCCAGATTTTTCTGCAATGAAAGTACAATGTGGACCATATCACACTTACAAAGCACGCCCTGCTAGGTGGAAGGAGCAGTGATAAATAGTCTTCCAGGATGGAGGAGATCAATCTCTCACTGAAATCACAAGCTGCCATTAGGGTGGTCAGCTGGTTTTGGCTTTTAGGCTGCTGTATCCTGCTCCTGAGGTATGACTTTCTTGGTCTCTTTCTTGGCTTCAGCATTCATCCTCCTCCACCATTGCCCCTTTGCAAATGCTGTGAAACTATGTTTTTTTAAGCTGTGGCACATTACAGTAGCTGGAAAAAAACCACAAACCTTCTGTCAGGAGACTTTAGCTTTGTCTCTCTGCTGGTAAGTCTGTAGGCTTACGAACATAATAAAAGTTAAAACTCAGAGTTGTAATTATAAGATGTGGTATCTCTAGGGTCTTATATCTAGGAGTAGGTTGAAGGAGTCTAAGCTGGTTACTCAGTAATTAGATATATGGAGATTCAAGACAGTAAAGCCGGCTTGAGTGCAATGCAAGTGAACTCTGACTGATGTGCACCCTCTGCAGCAAACTTCTATGTTTTTTTCCTGTACAAGTCTTGCTCTGAGTGTAAACCAAGTGCCACATGATAACAGGAGCAGAATCTCAGAAAGAGGAAGGAATTAACTAGGAAAAAAAGAGATTTGAAAATGAGAGAAAAGGTGATAGGTCTTCAGGGGCTTTTAGAGACTCTAAAACACACTGGCTATATTGCAGTTTCCTTGGAAAGAGTCACATCATGCTTTGAAACATATATACAGTGGCTAGATTAATCATAAGGAAGCTCACAACTATTTTCTGGAATATTACAGGACTAGGAGCTATCAAAGTTTTTAATGGCATGAAACCAAGCCAGGGTGAGAGGGCAATCCATTCAGCTACAGAAAGTAAGTTGCAGGAATATTGCACTCCCAAGGAAACTTGAACTTTTGAAAGACACGGGTTTCATATGAGAATGCAGAAGGAATCCTTTGAAGAATTTTTAGCTGATCTTAAAATAACGGATCAGTCAAGTAGCTGTGACATTTTCAGAGATTCCATTTTAAGGGATCAGATAGTGATTGCCATCAAAAGATCCAAAAATTATTGATTCAAAGGTACAGAAATGATCCTAGGAAGGTAGCATCTTAAAAGAAAAAGAAAAAAAACCTGTTTAGCCAAGGTAGGACAGTCATAAGGGACTATATGGAAATATCAGAAGGGGAGCAGGACATGGTGTCTCTCAGGAAAGGAAACCAGGAATCCTGAAGAGACTCTTCAGAGCTATCTGCAAGAAGTAGCCCAAAAGAAATATATGAAAATTCACAGATTCACGTTATGTCCAGGAGTTTAGAAATACTGCAGCACCTATAAGAAATACAGTTATTTTCTGAGACCTTGCAAATGGAAAAGCAGAAGCAAAAGAGGATACCTTCCACATCCCCAGATCTATGTCATAGTGCACAAACCAACAATACAACCAAACACCATATAGAGATTCTGTGCAAAAGCTGCACAAGGGGGCTGTAGACTAAGAATAAACACCTCCAAACTCAAAACTGGTGCCCAGTCAGTAGCATCCTGAAGCACATTATAAAAAAATCTGGCTCAGGAATCTCTACATAAGAGGAGAGACTGTTGAAGCTAAGTGTTTCTACTGAGAATTTAATTCCTACTAAAGGATTGTATGAACTTAAATTGAAAAGTGAAGATAACACAGTAGTTTATAGATAGAAGGAGCTAATGTTTGGTCTAAAATATGCCTATTCCTGGGCTTGGTTAAGCAGGGAGTCTGATGAAGGAACCATAAGCACAGGAGATCGGTACGTAGAAATCTTTAGTGTCAGAGGTGAAGTAGATACAGAATGTAGAGCTGTATTTTCACAGCAATGTGTGCTTCTAGGAGCATTCCTCTGGTTGTGAGAGAAAAGCTTATAAAGGAGCTAGATTATGTAGGATTAATGGTGGGAAGTTTAAAACTGGAAGAGGCAATTAGCAACAGCAAGTTCAAAAGACAAGTCACTGAGATTGTTCCTATATCCAGTGGGGCTAAGTATATGTTTAAGGACAGACACTGTTCTATACAGGATATTTTCAGGTAAAAGGACTGCATATGTTTTTACAAAGCACATTACAAAACGTTAAAAAGAGTTACAAATTCACAATCTTCTTCTTGATCCAAGCAACCTTCATTGCATGACTGAAGTTTGACACTATGCATTTTTAGACCTCTATACAGGAGATTATGCTTTCAAAGACTTCCTTTAGGCTTAAAGTCTATTCTTGAGTTTTCACTGGAAAGTGTAGGCAAATCCATTCACTTGAAGAAACTGTGGCTGCTTAAATAGATAGAGAAGATGTCAAATAGACAGAAAACCATTAGGGAATCTGAAAAAAAAAAAAAAATCCAAGAGCGCCTGAGAAATAGGACTAGAAAGAAATGCAAATGTAAGGGCAGAGAAACAATAAAAGTTTAACTGTCAACAAGATAAAAAAGTCATTACAAATATGCCAAGCACAAAGATAACAAGGGTGTCCAGAGGCCTGTTAGCATGTGAATATTACATGAGAGTTCATATCACACAGGCAATCTGTGCAAGTAGCTTTTGAGTTACTATACAAAGTGGACATACTGGGCTCTGAGTCTAGGAAAGGAATTCCCAAATTAATGTCAGTAAAAATAAAGACAACTCCTGACCTTACATATACTGGCTCTAGAAGAGAGACAAAGTCTTCAAAATACAGCTTACAGGCAGTATTACTGAAAAAAATAATCAATGGAAATACATAGCCTGTGTTTCTCTGATGCTTGTCAACGCCACGATCCGAGGCACAGACCGAGGGCAGAGCTCTCTGGTTGCAAGAAATGTCACATACTTATTTATTGATCTGTTATAGTCAGAGTTGAGACAAACCACTTTGTAGGCATAAGAAGATAGAAATCATGTGACTTCTAGTGTTGGGGTTTTTTGGGGAAAAACATTCAGTTTGGCAATAAAGTTTAAGTTGGAGAAATAATTACTGAGCAAAGTCGTACTTTCAGCATTTGAGGCATCTCCTCTTGAAAAGTAACACGGAGAATGACCTATCATCTGGAAATACAATTTTTTAAAAGTATTAACCTATTCCCGAAGAAGGTGGGCTAGGTTTGTTGTGGCTCTACAGATGAAACAATGCAGAAAGCCATGAAGGTTACAAGAGAATTGCATAACAAGCCCATATGACCAATTGGATCAGAGGTTTCTGTGCTTACTGTACACACTTCAGAGGTAACAGCATACAGTGGTCTCAATGTGTTATGACCTCATACATCTCACAGAGTACAGAACATTCACAAGACCACTGAAAAATGTGAACGACCATACATTAATACATCTGAACCTGTTGTAAGTAGCCAAGTCAGGCATTAGCCTGAAATGGCATTTGGATTGAATCTAAGAATGTGTTATGGCACACATTAATGTTCTATTTGGGTGTGGAGTCCCAGAAATATTGTCCAGCAATGGTGCCCTGTTCAGCAGCGCAGACCTGAAATGATTTGTCAGGAATGAAGGATATCTAGATATCTTCAACACAATGGTGAGCTGAGTTAAAACTGTTAAAAGGTGTTTGAGCAAGGTGTGAAGCTGAGAAGTTGTCCATACTTTCACTGAAATTGAGAGAAATATCATTGAAAAATGGTTTCTTGCCAGCAGAAACTCGATTAAGGAGAGAATTCTGGTTCCTCTAATTTTATTCATGTAACAGTGGAAAGTACAATGGGTCTGAAGTATATAATAGATTGATAACAAGCCGCCTGAGAGATATCATAATTCAGATTTTTTAAGGCAGGTGATGCTGTTTGCATACACAATGCTGTGTCCTGAATTTGAGGGTTGTAAGGAAATTACTTTTTTCATATGAAGTGCAAACTCCAGAAGGACATATTCTTAGGAGAAACAAGTGGCAAGGAAAAGGTGTTGTTCTTGTAAAGGCTGTACTGAACTTACAGCTCCTGGAAAACAAACGAAAAAAACAAGGATTCTGCAATGCTGTGAGAGGAAAGACAGCCCCAGTAACTGGAGTTGAGGACAGACACCTCTGAGGAGATTCGTGAGAATTTGTAGAGCTCTGAAAAGACATGATTAAAAAGTATTGCTAAAAAGCATATGAAATTTAGCATGTTCCGTGTTAGCCTTGTAACAACTAATTACATGGTATTCATATGAAGGAGAAAATGTAAGGCTGGCTGCTAGTTGATAGATGGAGGCTTCACAAGAGTCAGAACTGTTAGATCCACAGACAGGCTTGGTGAAAGGTTGAGGCAATGAATCATGCCTGATTATATGGGTTACACTGTTGAACTGTGCTGTCACTGTAATAAGCCTTTTATACTACAATTCCTGACTCTCAAAAACCCAGCCTCCACACTCTGTACCTTAGGGCTGTCAGGAAGAGCAAGCCCTAAACAAATGGACTGCAGCTGTAGGTATTAACCCAGATCCAAACTTGTCATTTTTGCCATTTGGGTAGCATCGTCTAAGTGCTGTATATAAAGAGACAATTTATGTATACTTGGTAATCTACATCAAGACATAATTCACTACTATTTTAACTTACATCTTAAGCAGCTTTGCTAGTTGAATAATTAGAGATGTTAGTGCCTGCCTTGTACTCCTGAGCCAAAATGTAGAGAGGCTCTGGCTGAATCAAGAGGCAGAGAGGTATATTGCTTGGCTTTCCAAAGTTTGATCAAGTGGTCCCTGATGTCAGTAAAAAAGAATTGACAAAATAAAGTGGGAGTAAGAGTCAAGCCTTAGAGGCCTGAATTGAATCCTGTGTAAGAAATGATAAATATCCCAGAGAAGCTTAAAGGTGCTGATCAGAAGTCCCATGAGTCAGCAGAAGTGCAGAAGCTCTGCACTTCTTCCCTTAGGCGTGGATCAGGGTGCACTATTTCGAGTTTCAGTAAGATCTAATGGGTTTTGTTGAAATAGTTCTGTCAAAGTTTCAGGAGCCATTTGAGGCAGACAGTACGCTGCCAAACCTTTATAATTTTAATGGCTGTATTAAATATTTTGTGACTCTGATTAGGACAGACTTCAAAAGAGTGAACTATGTTTTGTATCTGCAGTTCTGAACAGGGAGAGTAGCCAGTTAATCATCCAAGTAGCTTTTCTTTACAACAGAAGGCTTGAGCCATGCAATACCA
>JAAGNO010017118.1:0-22269 GCA_033439905.1 Ceryle rudis
GGGGAGTCCGCGACGGAGCTGCCCGGGTCCGGCTCCTCGGGGGAAGGCGCGGAACTGGCGGGGCTCCCTCGCCACGGGCGCTCCGCAAAGACCGTTCGCCGCCGGGGCGGGCAGCCGCCCCTGCTCCTCGCCACCGGCTTCGGCGTCTTTGAGGTCTAGGGTCGAGTGACTGACTAGTCGTGACCGATAGCTCCGACCAAGTAAAATGGTGCGAACGAATGAGCTAATTCACTTTCAATCATCATTGTTGTACGGCTCTATTCACGTCGTGGAGTGGAATGGGGGGTTAAACTGCAAGAAGAGCCGGGGTGGGGGGCTGCGGGAGGAGGGAGCAGGGGGGGACAAGTCAGAGCCAGGTGTAAATAGTAGAGCCGCACGAACTAAAGATTGAAGGGCAAGAGGGCAATTGCTTGGAAGCATTCACCACAAGCACAGGTAAGAGAGTAATGAAAACTGGTGTTTTCTGAGCATCCCCTCAGCTCTTGGCTGCTTAAAAAATAACCCTGAACCTTGCAGAAGAATACCAGCAAAATGCTGCCTGAGTTTGACCATACCGTAAGGACTAGTAAGTGATCCTGGCTACTGGCCCTGACCAAATCCATTCACACCATACCTTCAATGGCACTCACCCTCATAGTAATGCCATTCCAGTTCCTTGCCTAGGGCAGCTCCTTTGCTCACACCTCTGACAAATCCAGAACCCCTTGTCTTACTGAGTTTTGTAGCTTAGAAAGTTTCCAAAGCGGCTTGGGGGCAAAACAGAAAGCAAAGCAACCAGTTCAGTTGTTAACCAGTGCAAATCCAATGGCCCCTGTCCAAGTGACAGAAACATGCTTAAAAAACATTTTTAATATTACTCCTTTAACTACCTGTTGGTGTGTTGGGTTCTTTTCCTTCCCACAGTCATATCCAAGATTACTAGGTTGTTTTGAAAACTAGAAGCTTGATCAAGTTAATGATGTCCCTTGAAAAAGTCTCAGTAAACGAGTAGATCTGTGCATATTGCACAGCATATATGCACAAGTGTCTGCTGCCCAGTGGAAAGGCTCTGATGCACTGACAAGTTAGAATGGAGTAGTGACTCACAGGACATCTTCAGTTTTGCTTCTGAGAAAGCAATCAAACCCTGCCTTGTGCAGTAGGGTACAGAAGAATGATGCTTCTGGAGATCTCAGGAGCAGCATGAGAACAACCCCATTACTACCAGCATTGTCAAAAGTGACATCCCACTAGACAGAGCAGTGTGGGAAGAGTGCACTGTGCCTCTTTTATTCATTAAATGCAAGGTTCGGATACAAGGCTTGCCAAGCCAATTCTCCTCCTGAGATCCCAACTCGGATTAAAAAGTGACTGTAAGCAGTTGGAAGAAAAAGTCTGAATACCTCCAAAATGTTTCCAGAACCTGATCAGGTAGCTAAATAGGGGGATAGGTAACAACATCACTGCCAGGCCTGAAATCTCTGAAGAGTCCTTTAGCTCTACAATGGACTGTGTTCCACAAAGCAGCCTACTCTTCCCTGGTTTTGCACACTGGCTGTGGCTGTGCCGCCTTTCATACACAATCCATCTGCACACGCCTATCCTGCCTTCAACATTTTTCTTCACCTAGCAGAGAAACATTGCTTGTGCTCTTGATGATCACTCATGAAAGAGGCTTTTTACACAAAACACCAGTTGACTATCGAGTTAAGCTAATTAAGAGAGGTAGGTTCTCCCCTTCCAACACTCTCCAACAATCAAACTGAAAACATAAAAGCATGAGTATCCAACAGATCAGCACACACATTAAACAAATTCATTTGCCCTAAAAGCTGATCCTGGATCTTGCCTATTTCCACAGATGGGAGGCTCTCCATATGCCACAAGCTATCCTAGAAACAACCCCCAAACCTGTTACATGTTAGAAATGTGTATCAGAAATGTAGTAGTAGAAATACTAGAAGCATGTACTTGCAATGGATTGGGAACAGAGAGGTGGTAGATGCCCCATCCCTGGAAACATTCAAGGTCAGGCTAGACAAGGCCCTAACCAACCTGATCTGCTTAAAGATGTCCCTGCTCACTGCAAGTGAGTTGGACTAGATGACCTTTAATGTCCCTTCCAACCCAACTTCTGTATGTATACATACTGTCCAATACAGCTGCTATGCTGTGGCTTTGCTATGCCCTCTTTGCAGAACTGTTCTGCATTTTAGCCGATAAAACACTCCTGTTCAATGGATGATTTTGCAACCTACTATTAAATCATCAGGACACACTCTGAACAAATAGTTTTCCACCTGCTATCTACAGATTGCTGTGAGTCTGCAGACTCATAAAACTGAGGAAAGCAAGACTGCCTAAAGGCTTAAATTCTCTCGAAAAGGAATGTATATTTACTGAAAAAAGGTGAAGGATCTGTAAATCAAGAAAGGCCAAAAACTTTCACTATGAAGTTCCAGATAAGAAAGTTCATCATATGGATTTGAGGATGATTAACAAATTTTAACACACTTCTGCTGCACAGAGTAATGCAACTCCACTGGTATTTATAGTCATACATGTGAAAAAAATGCGCAGATCTTTAGAGCAGAGAAACAATTATCAACATCTGAAGCGTGTTCTATATCATGTAAGGTACCAGGACTCTATTCCTTCATCTAAGCCTGAGAACTTTTTCAGCTTCTTTCGGTTTTGTCACATTTCAGTTACACAATGGACCTTAGGAGCAGAAGAATCCACTTCAACATGAGACTCACCTGCACTCTGCTAATCATGGGAGCTTTCTGTGTGACACCTTTCCTCTGCCATAGCCAAATTGATCCACTAGCTCTTGGACGAGCAGACCCCCAGTGTTGGGAATCCTCCTCAGCTGTCTTACTGGAGATGAGGAAGCCTCGCATTTCTGACTCTGTCAGCGGCTTTTGGGACTTTATGATCTTCCTGAAATCATCAGAGAACTTGAAACATGGGGCTCTATTCTGGGACCTGGCTCAGCTCTTCTGGGATATCTATGTGGACTGTGTGCTCTCCAGAACCCATGGCCTAGGGAGAAGGCAGCTAGCAGAAGCTGAACAGAAGATCACTATGCTACATTCTCAATTCACAGGGAGAAATCAAGGTTACTACTCCTTTAATACACATCTTATGGGCAATAACTAGAGTCTAGTAGGAAAGAAAAAAGATGCAGGCTTATTGTGTTATGTGGTAATAGTACAAAACCAGAAGACAGTGCTGCACAACTACCTCCCACTCTCTGCAGTACAGAGCTGTTTCTGGTCACAATGATGTCAGTAAAAAATTGACCTCCAAATAAAAGCTGTCATTGGATTCAGGTTAAGGTTCAATTTAGTGGTGGAGGAGGGGCAGAAGAAAGTGAAACATAGGAGGATTCAAAGAAAGAAGGCAGCTCAGCAGCTGAACATACAAAGGTATTTTTCCACACCAGCATTTTTAGCACTGTTGGGCCATAGGCAGGCTAGTTCCGAATTCCTCGTTCTGAGGGGTCCATCAGCCCAGGAGGAGCATGTCACACCAGTGCTACTGGGGAGAGCAGCAGTCTTTCAGCAGAAGAGTAAGGATACATTAACTTGCCATCTAGTAGTTAACCACCAGGTATTTCCTTTTTCCATACTGGTAACTTGCCCAACACACAATGGAAGCAGACCTAGGTTTCAGATGCGCACAGGCTTTCAGGCTATCTATGACACTAATGCTGCAATTCCTAATCTCCAGGTTTCCAGCCCCAGAGCCGAATCCTCAGGCTTAAAGTAAATGTCTCCATATGCAGTAAGGTGCGACCTGGCACCTCACGGCAGGATTTGCAAAAGGTAGCATGTCACTTAGCCTCCCCACTCCCAGAAGGAACATATAGCATAGTTTTTCCTAATTCTCATTCCATTCCAAGGCATCAGTTCCGATTCTGCTACTGACAGATGCATGTGTCCCTGGAGAAAGTCTAGTTTCAGAAAGGGGCAGGTGCTATAATTTGATGGAGGGGTTGAAGGGCTGCTGCCATCACCAGCAATGTAGTGCATTAGGCCCACAGGCAGAAGGCAGAACTGCCTTTCCACTTGAATGGTTCGAAACCCTTATCCTCACTTCCTAAATCAGCATCTTAGTTACTAAGATGTTTGGGGGGAACGTCCATGGAATAATGAAGAACCTTTCCGAGCAGTTACCCATTACAGTGTCTCTAACAAAGGGATCTGAACTCGGAATTCTTCCTTCACAGGCATACTATACCACTGGACAGAGCAGCTCTTGCCCACAAACCTTAAAATGTTTTGTGTACTGAAAGCCAGGATTTGAGACAGGAAGGATTGAGAGGTCCTTACTACTATTACCTACAGAGAGTAGCCATTAAGCTAGGTTTCAGTTAATCACCTCAGAGTGAAGAACTTCTCACACGTCAGGCCAGTTTCTAAACCACGAGCCAACCAACCACTGTCAGCATTTTGAAAGCAAGGAGGGGATCGTATCCTGCTCGGCAAAGAATCCGAGAAATAATAGCTCTGAGAAGATCCTCACTGTGTTGAGATATGCTGTCAGCAGGCAGCATAGAATGCCCTTCTTGTTCCCAAGTGATCTCAGACATCTCAAAGGCAACAAATTGCTCAGTCTTGAGCAGACTGATGCACTTTTGTGTGCAGAATGCTGTTTTAGACACTTGAATCAGTAGTCATATAAAAAACTGAGATGCCCACCAGGCTAAAGCACCAGATAAATTTTTGTTTTCAGGACTGAAGCTTTGAATATCACTGTTGGAATCCCCCCTCAGCCTTTTGGTCACATCTGGCCCTTCATGTTTATATCACGCTGTGATTTTCCTAAACAAAAAGCTTTTTTTTCCAGTCAAGATTAAATGTAACAGTCTGTTATATTATTTTTGAAGAAAAAAACTACAGGTTTTGTGATTAATCCTGACTTCTGTTTGCCCCCATACAAAGAGGCTTGAAGCACTACTAAGTATTCATACTTTAAGACAAACAACAATTCTTCCCCTTTTCTATTCTTTTACCTCTTTTGTTCTGTGAATTGTAATCAGTTAATCTGGTTTCTCTGTACAATTGATTAACATCACTCAGTAGCGGGCAGCTTCCAAAAAATAAAACTCTTGTTATTGCTGTTAGAGCTATCTAACCTCTCATCCAAGTCTCCCGGCTTTTTAACAAAGCCAGCTGTTTTAATCTTTGTAACCCTTGATCCTACTGCCTTGTTTCATCAGTGAAAGCAGAAATCAGTTGTTAATAACTGCAGATAGAAATCGCGTTTTAGCAAGTGATGAGGAATAGAATTACTGTTGCTTATGCATACAGAGATGTACAAGCCTGTTCTTCTAGCTCAAAGAGCAGCACTAACAGCATTTCAATGACCTTGGGTACTTGATGTCTACATGGGCAGGTACATATAGCTTTCAGCAGACATTCTCGAAGTCAAACAATAAAGCAAGATTTTTTTGCTTTATATTGTTACTTTTGCAACTGTTGATAACATCTTTATTGCCCCATATTAAAGTTTTTAATCTTATTCCTCTTAAATATTCACAATTTCAATTTGGTTGCGGGGTTTCTTTTTTTAATTGTGAACAGGATCATAAGTCAGGAACAATTTGTAAGCAGCATTCACTGGAATTCCTTAAACATAATTAAACTGGAAAAAACAAGACAGAGATCTGGAACTAGCACAGAAATGTTGATGTTAAGGTGTTACTATTCCAGTGTCAGATTTCAGAACTGAAGAGTAAATCCCATGAGATCATTGTGAAAATTGAGTATCAGGAACAGAGCTTTTCTAGAACAAAGCCAAAAAAGCCCTCCAAGAAAAAAAAAAAAATTAGAAAAGCCCTAGGGAAGTCCTTGGTAAGGGGATTTAAGTAGTACTGTGAAGTACTGAACAGAACTACTTCATCACATTTAAGAAGCACTTGCACAGTCCTCCATACTTTGTCCTCCTGGGAAACAAGTCTATCTGAGTGTGCACCAAGACAGGGGTAGAAGCAGCCCAGGTCCAGACTTACAGGTCCAAACACTTTTTTGAACCCATCTAATCCTGCCAGGCTCCTCACTGCAATTACTAAGCAGTCTGAAGATACTTTTCAACCTCCACACAATCCATGAAAAGCACAAAAAAATATCAGAACAGCTGTAGATGAGTTATCTGCCAAACTGCCTCCATCCAGCTAACGTTCTACAGCAGCATTTCAAACTCCCTACATACCCTGAAGAGAAGTGTGAGTCAGCTTTAAAGGGAGAGTCATTTACAGTTACCTGGCCAAGGTACTGTTAGTGATTCATTCCTCTCCTCTAACAAAACCCAAATACTATGAAAAATCAGGTTTCACAAAGATACTTCCAGTATATTCTAACACCAGACTTAGTTATGTTATAGTTGGTAACAACTCTTAATGAGTCACAGCAAGACCTAACAACAAGAAAAAAACATAACTTTTGTACTCACAGTAAGTCTTCCTGAAGAACAGTTGTACAAGATGACCCTCCTCAAGAATCCACATAGTGCAACCCTAGTAGAAACACTGAGAAATACAAACATCAAAACCTCTCTATCTCTTTTTTTTTTTGCCCCTTTCCTCCTCACCCATAAGTCCCCCTGCTACCTCAGCAGTCTGAGTGGCCACAGCCGTGCAGACCTCACTCCAGGTGCAGGTAACTGGGCTCAGGTTTTTTGGGCTGGGATCAGCCCTTGCACCTGGCCCATGATAAACACAATTTGCTGTTCCAGTTCTGCTGGGCTGCAGGGTGTCAGGGAGGGTAGTGGGGCAAAGGCTGCTGTATTATGTGATTGAGGTCTGTTAAATAAACAGATACTGTGTTAACCGGTTATTTTTTCAGAGGACAAATATGATTAAAATAAACAAAGCAAATCTGCTGGCTTTTGGAAATGATTGCAAAGAAAATGTCCCATAGTTCCTCAAGGAAATGACAAATGGGCTACTAAACAGTCTGAGATGTCATCTGTTCCGCAGGGAGGTTGATGACAAGCCGGTGGGTGAGTCAGTAAGACCGTGTGCAGACTTGAGTGCTTTGACTCTGCTAATTACAAGTGGAAGAGTTTGATAGGGATACTGAAGGAAAAGGTCCATGCTAGTGGAAAAGATCAAAGTAAATTGTCACTGAAAGGCAACTTGCTAAATGGAGGGATACAGCTATTGTCAAAACAAGAAGTTTGAGGGCAATGCTGATAGAATGGGCACCAGCAGCAGCTGAAGACAGAAAACATGGATGTGGGGGACTGAGTATTCAGCTGTTCTTTGCTGTTTTGAAATTAATACTTATATGCATTTTCATGTCACTTTTCAGGGATATTTCCTCATATTCAGAGGTCACCAGTTCTGAAGAAGAAAGACTCATTTGAAGATTTAGGTATCCACATACATAAATCTGCATTACTTGGAAGAATCATTGGAGGGCTAGGGAAAAAGAGGAAATAATGCATTTAATCCAAGATCTTGATTTGTAGATATTTTTTAACTACTTCTCTTTAACTTTTACATTTTAATTCTTGTTGATGTCAAGTTACGTGGTGGAAGAAGGCCTATAACTATGAGCAACATCTCTCTGATTAACTTGGACTTGTGAGGTTTTTTTAATTACCTATGAATTAAATCTCCTTAATAAACTGCATGATTTATAAGCAGTTGCCTACTTTAATGTGTGTATGTTAGGCTTTTTGTAATGCATATGACCTATTCAAACTATTGTCTTTGGGGTGCCAAAAGAGGGAAGAACTGATCCTTCAGTAAGACACAGACAAGCAGAGAAGGAAGCTGCCAAAAACCTCCACTAGCTCCAAGATAGGACTAGAGTTGAGATGGTTATGTTTTATTGTTTGCGTAGCTGTACACTTTTACAAAGCAACCACTGCTCAAAGATTTCATCTTACTAAAGTAGTACATCTTTTTATATTAAAAATACCTTCCAAAATGTTTTCAGTTTTTCAGCAAAAGGGTTAATTTACCAGCTCCTCTGTTGGCTTTCACATATTTTTACAGTATTTTCCCTACATTTTTAGTTATTAAAAACACCATTTAAAATGTTACACTTTCTCACTTAAAGTGTTTAATCAAAAGAATTCTCATACATATCTTGGATTTGCTTCTTTTTTAGTTTAAGTTCTTTGTAGACAAATCAATTTTCTCTGACCGTTATTGATAACTTTAACAGGCAATTTGGTATTGAACTAAGGCAACGTAACTGGATAGGTAAAATTTGATGCTTTGATGAAATAGGTATTTCCATTACCTAGCTGGCTGAATGCAAGTACAAAATTCAGCTTTCCAGGGCAACTACATTTAGTTTCTCATTCAGTTTCTTTCTTTGAGCATGTGGCAATATTTGGTTGCTTTTGTAAAAAAAGAAAAGTCCCTAAAGAAAAATTCATTCGCTCGGTGTTAATCAATGTGCAGAAATAGGTTCAAGCAGCAAAATGTGTAAGTAAAATCTCAAAATGGTTACTGGGTCTGAACAAAAGAAAGCTTAAACAGACTCCCACTGGGTGAAATGCTGATCTCACGGGAGCAGACAGAAAACTCTGAGGGAGCTGTCAGCTTCAGTGGCACCGAATTTGTGCTTAAAGTTAAGCATGCAAAATACCCTTTAAATGTTCAAGAGAGAAGGGAACACTAAAGCAGGATGCGTGCAGGAAGACACAGTTTAGTGTACTCAGCAACACCCCCCCAGCTGCCTCTGCTTACAGCGAGTGTTCTTTGCGACAGTGTGAGAGGGAGACAAGAGCATTGTTACAACAGATCTGCTCGCTCCTGTACTACTGTTGTTAATTACCTAAATTATATTAATATATCTAAAAGCCCCATTGTGCACAACTTTGTATTAACATAAGAGACACAGTCTTCACACACAGCCCCTACACCTATTAAGACCAGCAACTGATAGTGTGTTAAGGGCTGGATGCCTTAGCCAAGTAGGATTGCTATTGTAGGAGAGCAGATGTTGCCTGTTCCCATATGCTCTCAAGCACTGGAAAATGTAAAACCAGGTAGATTATATCTGAAGAGGTTCTGTTTATCTTAGATGCTCTTCCACAGGGCCCTTTGGGAAGAGGCTAGTGCTTCCACTGTAGATACATCCCACCTGTAAAAATGCAGCAGCCCCTAGGAAAGGGCTGCTGGCAGTTTTGTCCTTCCTTCAGAAAGCAACAGAAATGGTGACATACCACTATGGGCCAAGCTGATGATTAGCTTAAACAAATTTGCAATGCTTTTCTGCTTCAGCAACTTTCTTAATTAACAGGCTATAGCATCATTTAGCCTTTTAGGAAATGGGCAGGAAAAGATTAGTATGTGGAGGAAAGGCTGAGAAAACAGGTGAATCTCTAGCGTAAGTCACAATGTGGAGAACACTTGGAAACTGCTGAATGCAAGGAGACAATCTGTGTTATTAATTGTGCTGAAGTAAAAAAAGGGGATGCAATTAATTACATGTAAATCTGTGAGTGATAAAGTTCCTAAAGGAACTCCTCTCTCTGAAGGTCTTGGAGTTCAATTCTGTTTTATAACTAAGGTCTTGCTTGCTTTCATCCAGGCCTTAACAATTTGGCATGAAAACATGATGAGATGATGCCGATGTTTGCTATTGATTCACTCATTATAAATTGGGGTCTTCAAGGGTGGCTGTGTTATGAAAAAAAAACCCAAATAAATCAAGTGCTGTGAGTATGAGATGCAAGCAGATTTGCTGTACGGGAATAATTCAAAATGTCCCTGTGGTTAAAGACAGGTTACTGCCTCCTGCCACTGTTTACAGATTATCCCTGCTAACTTCACAGCAGATCTTGGGATGAGCTAGGATTGGTTTGCAGATACTGTTCCTGGCTTACTGTTTTTCAGTCTGAGTGTCAGAAGAATGATAGGATGAACCTCTGACTGAGGTTGCTTCACTGTCAGCTGAACTGAGTAATAACAAAATAAAGGCCTTGGGATTTTGTCCCTTTCATCCTATAGGAACCTGTCAGCTAAGCAACTGCTTATTTGCATGGGAAAACAGTTCCCTGAGTCTTTATGTGCTGCCATGAAGTGAGAGTTCATGGTGGTTCAGGAATACCTCTTTGTAAGAATTTGTGCTTCAGACCTGTTCGGTATTGCAGCGGACCAAACAGTATTCGTTGGCTGTCCTGTTTCCAACCAATTTTGATTCAGATGGACTCACTCGGAAGCAGATTTAAAGACTAATCAGAAGCTGATGGATATCTTCCCATCATCAATAGTTAAGTTCCTTGGATTGTTGTTTGTATCTCTTAGCAGGGGTATATTGCAAAAGCTACTAAATGTCTATCTCACACTACATTCTGTTTATGTGATAATATACACATATCCACTTTCAAGAGACCTCATCACTATTTGTTTTCTGGGCCTCTCCTCCCCTCAGTTAATTTCTTTACTTCTCACCCTCTTCACCCTTCCTTTGCTAGAAGCAAACTGCTTGTTAGCTTCAAGTTGTACACCATTATTTGTTGCTGCAATTCTTGAGTGCTTGCAGTACGTGTAGTTAAGACCTTCTGAACTGGAAGAAAGAACCAGGACTAGCACAGTATAAGGTCTTTCAAGAAGGTGGCTGAGGTGCTACCAACAGAAACCAAAATTTCTAGACATCATAATGAATCAGTCAGTCCCTTTATCTTAGTGATTATGATTTATTCGGAAAAATACAAGACCGGGAAAAATCTATGTGGAAAAGTAAGTGTCCTACTGAGCAGCTGCTCTTAAGCACTACACTCTTCATTGGCCTTTTCAACCACAACAGCCTAAACTCTGATTATACATGAAACAAAGCTTCAAAATATGGAATTTACCTGACTTTTCTCCCAAAGCTTCCAAAAATATTTGCTTTCACCCAAACCAAAATTATTTTCTTAGTAATCGTAGAAAAAAATCCCATAAAAACTAGGAGTATTTTCTCTCTTGGAAAGCTGGTATAGTTCCAATGCTTCGGCTAAAATACTTAAAAGTGTGCAAATTTTCTTGAACCATAACCGGTTGAGCCCACATACACATACTTGATGCAGTGAAAAACTCAATAACTGAAGTTATTAAGCAGGCATTCTTTATTTTGTGGT
The DNA here is from genome assembly GCA_033439905.1 of Ceryle rudis. Lineage (NCBI taxonomy): Eukaryota > Metazoa > Chordata > Aves > Coraciiformes > Cerylidae > Ceryle > Ceryle rudis. The sequence continues at coordinate 11,071 of JAAGNO010017118.1, forward strand.
GCCAGATGCACAGGGGATCACTCCTCCAAATGTGCGTGCCCATGCAAGCTAGGTACCTAATTTATATGCAGGCTAAACATACATACTCATTATATTTCTTAGAGAGGGCAGTCTTATGCTAATGGATTCCTGGAATTCATTTACATAGTCCAAGCACGTGTAATAAAATTTGGGTTAGGGTCTTTTCTCCCTCCAGTGGTCTTTTGTGACCTCTGGTGGTCATTTACTTCATCTTCTCTTCTTCATCACTGTGTTCTTTTAGTGACCTAAAGCCTAAAATTCTTATTCTTGCCACAAAACCTGTTCTTGTCTGCTCAGCATGCTCGAACACCTTGAGATGTCCTGCTTTCCTATTCACGGAGATAACCACTGTCAACAGGGTTATAAATTTCACAGTGTGCCCGTACTATACAGCTACCCATTCATTGTTGTTGCTTGTTTAAGGATTAGTAAAACTCCACCAGACATCCCATCTCCTGCCTTCATACTCATTCACTATTCTTCATGCATCTCCTGCAGAAAAGTGAAAGTAACTTTCTGAATCTGTAATTTTTCTCTCTGAAGTGGTACTGAACCATTCCCATTTCTCTCATTTTTAAAATACTTCAGTGCATTACCAGAAAAAAAAAATAATGAATGCTTTCCTTGTTGCTGTCATCAACAAGAGATAGGGCACAATTCCTAGGAAGTGACTCGATCGTGGCATATCAACAGCTAAAGAGAGAAACGGGCAATCATCTGCACTGCTGAGGAATGTTTGCCATGAGTTCACTAGTGCCATTAAGTTGTGACTTAACAAATAGTTAACGATCCAAAGAAGCATAACATCTAATAATAACATGCAAATCATTAACATCCTGTATCTTAACCCATTATATCAGCCTTTGGGACTGCTGTCACTAAAACAATATGCATCTGATGACCCTACCATCACAGACTATACCAATATATCTCACTGAGTTGCTCTGCTGGAAGAGACATAGGGAACAAGCAGCAATGAAAGGAAAGCAGTAAGCACCTATTATTTTTATTCTAAGAATGCTCTAATTCCTAAGGCCTTGCCTCATGCATCATTATAAGAAATGAAGCTAGACTGTAGTATGAATGGATCAAAGCAATGTTCTTTGAGTGCAATAGCTTCTTTTCTCTTCAAATCCCATCCTGTTTTCCTGCTGATGCCTAACGGATGCTTTGTAAACAGCTTCAGCAAGTACAGTTTGCTACCTTAGCAAATCATCTATATCTGTTTACAAACTTATATGTTTACTTACATGCACGTGTGGGTACAGGCTTGATAAGTATTATTAATACTCTGGAAGTTTTAGATATGTTCCATCAAATACAAAGTACTAGTAACCAAGGAAAAACTTACTTTTCTTACATTTTAGATGCTGCAGGTAAAATTACATTCTTATTAGCCATTCTATAGAAATATATAAGTTCATCAATCATAAAAAGGCTCTTCTGAAGCAATCAAATTCATTTAAATGCTCAAAGCATCTTTTAAATATGAATTCAGTAGTTTGGAAAATTATGAATATGTAAGTATCAAGTATTGAGAAGTCTGATCATTAAGAACTTATTTTTTCCTTCAGTCAAAGAAACAAGGATGTGATAGAAAATACCTCACTTAAACCAGTTGACTCAAGCCAACTCTTGTATAAAAAAAATAAATGTTCCCGAAACACAAGCCATTACTGATGATATAGCAGTAAGAAGGGAGGACAGGGCGGGACAGTTATGAAAGCCAGTGTAACATTAAAGAAGACATGCTGTTTTTTATCAGTTGGGCCAACACCTACTGCACAGGAGCTGGAAGCCACCAACAGAAAAGGAGTATCATTCTCTAACACTATTTATGGTTCCTAGCGAAGCAGTTAAAGCAGAAATCTGGGTTATTACAATGCAACATCTGAGACACTTTAACAAGTCTCATGAGGCATCAGTTACCTTCAATAGTTCAGTGAAGCTGTATGTTGAATGGTAGTTTCCATCGTTTACAAGCTGGTGAAGTTACTTGGTCGATGAGGTCAGAAAAGGATCTACAAATATGTTCAGCTGTAGAGAAGAACTCCTGCTGCAAAGCAGACTGTTGAGCTGAAAAGTACAACAGACTTTAAGTCTTTCAGAGCATTTGGATGCTGCCAGAGCCTTGAAAAACTCTTTATAAATCTTGAATTTGTGATAACTCTGTAGAAATAGCAGCTTTTTTCGGTCACTCTCCTCATTATGTCCTCATTATCAAAAGCGAGGCTGTCTGAGTGTTGAACAAAGCTCTGCCATGCGAAACCATCGGTTACAAAGGGATTCTGTACTGCTGGAAGTCTGCCTAGACTAGAGTCATAGTTACACCGTCCCAGGATTGGCAAGGAAAAAGACCTCCAGTGCCCTCGCTTGTATAAGTTTACTCCTTAATTGACTGCTGAGACTGATTTCCTCTCATCCCGTTTCAAATTATTCCAACATTAGGGGCTATATTCCACCTTACAGCAATACGTTCTACCTTAGAGTATAGAGCTTGAGTACTTCTACAATGGCAAAGGCAAGATTCTGATTTCTTCTGAGGGTTAAATGATTATGAGCAATATTACAGAGTAAACTGGATGAAGGTGAAAAGACAGTGTCAAGATAACTGAGAGAATTTATACCTGGTTGGGCTTGGAGAGACAATGCATCCTTCGGTTTCATCACTAGCTGCTGCAGTTCCATTTCGTCACGGATTTCACTGATTTCCTTCTCATCAGGTGGTGTCTGCACTGCAATGGAAGGAAGAACTGTCTTCCTCATGATGCCACCTGTCAATTCAGCCAGATACGTTTGATTCTCTTTTGCTTTTTTATACTGTTCCATAGAAGGTCCATTGCTCTGCAGGGACACTGACTCCAGTGGGTCTGCTGAGAACGTAAAGTCTACTGCAGCAGGAACCTCAAGTGTCTGTAAAGGCTGCATTCTATTTGCAGAGTTGGGGGGGATTCAAAGATTTCCAGTCTGCACATGTTCTGGAATTGGGCATTATTTGGGCAGGATTTAATCCACTCTGCATTCTCCTTTCCAGCAGGACGTGGTTTTCTTGGCATCGTATTCTGACACTGTGCAAAAGGATGCTCTAATGACTGTAACACTGTCTACAATAGACAAAACACAGGAACTACATTGTGAAAATAATTGATATTTTGGTTTGTCAGTAGCACAAAAATATGTAGGAAAATAATTTGGGGTCAGAATATTTTTTTTTTTTCAATTTCTGGTGAACTAAACCAATTCCTTTCACAAATAAAGTATTTTCCTGCAATAAAATAAAACTTTGTGTTTGAGTTTGGACAAATATATGTGGGCATTTTTTCCACAATTCCAACCTGAAGACATTATATGCTTTAAAGCCATTGAAAAGTGTGAATCATAATCCAAGAGTAAATAATAATTCCAATAGTAAATTTGCAGAAAAATTGTTAAAAATAATTAAGCTAAGGGAAGAAATATGTGTACATTAAACACATATCAAACTCCTCACACATGTTAACATCTGAAATTTCAAAACTAAGCTGGATGTCAGTGCCACAATTACACTTGGAATTTTCTAGACAGAACTACCATGGTAGATCCCATCCACTGCTGAGTGTGATGTAATTGGGATGCACTGAGCTGACTGTGCATGCACTAGACTTTAAATACTTTGAATGAACAAGTGTCAATAAAACTGAAAAGAAATATTTTCTGTAAGAGGTCTGTATTACATGCCAGTACAAGAGAGCAAGTATAAATTACAAATGAGTATTTTTATTTATTCAATATCAACACAGAATTCTTCTCTAACAAAAAGAACTATCTAACACTTCTGTTGGAAACCATTATCTCACTCTTACTGGAATACCCTCTCATTATTTTCATTGTAATGGTATCTAAATATCCCAGACATGGATATCTGTGCTAGATGCTAAATATATACAGAATTACAAGAAAAACCCTGCTGCAAAGAGCCTATCTGCTTTCTCTGAAGTCAAGAACCCCAGATAACTGAGCAGATAAGCAGAAGGTTCACAAATAGTATAAAGAGTGCTGGTCTGCAGGAAAAGGAGTAGTTAGGGTTCAGTAATTGCCTGTAGCTGCGATGATTCTTGGTGTATTTATCACTATACCTTTATTTCTTGCTTCATTTGCTGCAGCTTCATTTGCAGGTTTTCATGGCTTGCTCTCAGGCTTTGGAGCTTTGCAGCTTTTTTCTTCCTGGCAGTAATGAAGAAATTGCATTTCATCCTTCCACTTTTTTAACTGCTTCTTCATGTACCTGTCAGGGATATAGGAGGATGGGAATTTTGCTAGATCACACACAGTGATCACACAGTCATGGAAAAAAGTAGACACTGCAGGACAAATTTTCTCCTTTGTCAGTTCAGGATTTTTTTGTCAGCTTTGGGGTTAGAGGACAGTATTTCAGGAACTGGACTGTACCCATGGAATTAGCAAGAACAGGAGTGTTCTGGATGAGGAAAGATGCAAGCTGAGTGGAACTATGGCCAGGACTGAGCCTTCCACCTTGAGCTTTTAGCTCTCCCACAAAGTGGCCACAACAGGAGACACATTATAGCAGTCCATCTATCTAGAAGCAAACTACTTATGGCATCTCCCTGACCTGCAAGGATTCACACCATTCCCCCCCGGGTATCAGAGGAGTAAGAGCAGCTTCTACCCCTTTCATTGAGTTCCTTCTTTCTACTGGTATTCTATGCAGGGGGTTTTTTATGATACCAATAGTTTCTTCACTGGCACTTGTCTTTGAAAAGATACTGTGATTTTTGCAGTGAAAAAAAGCCACCCTCCTACACACACCAGCGATTTAGAAATCACCTACTCAGAGCACAGTATTACAAAAGTACCACCCATCTCTCTGCTCTGGAGTTGGGATACCTCTAAGAAGTTAGGGTAGAAATACAGTCTTGTCTTCTCTACAGCTGAGGTGGAGATAGCCAGAAAAGCTTGTTAGCACTACAGTAATAAACCAACTTTGTAATACCACGCAGAAAATCTCCCTTGCTTAGTTACATCCAGAAGTACATCTTACTCACTTTCTTTTGTGTATGCTTTAGTTCACAGACAAGAGACCCATCAGTTTCATTTTGTGATAATCTAAGTAATGGAATTTTTACCGTTAGTTACTCTATCTCTATTTGATTTACAGTGTAGAAAGATATCCTACTTTGATTTAAAAACAAAACAAAGATTAGGGAATTTGTTTTGATTAAGCCTTAGTCAGAGAAAAATTTGAAAAATTATGCTATCCTGATACTTTTATATTAATTTTTTTCCCCTTAAAAATGACTTTCAGAAATATAAACTAACAATTGCAGAAATGACGATGAAAGCAAAGAAAAATATTTTGCTTTGCCAGAAATTGTTTTTCCAGTGATCTCCATTTACAGTTTTAATTGTTGAGTTTTAATCATTCATCCCCATTCGATAGGATTTTCTTATTTCTAAATCTTAAAATCTCTCTTCAGTGGAGCAGCATTGCCCACCAGTCTTCAGCCATTGTGTTACTGCATTTACCTACCTGTTTTCTTTGTGAATGCTTTTGATGGATTTGTGCATTTTTAACACATCTGCTTCAAAAGAGGCTATTGCCTATAATGAGAAAAGATAAAAGTATCTGTTCACAATTTTATCAGAAATTACATTTCATTTTCGATGCCAATTTTGCTGTAAGAGGGCACAGTGAATTTGGGATTTGGTCTGTTTTACAAATTTACTAGTTAACTTTTTATTTAACCGATTGCAGTCAACCGATGCATTTAAGTATTTCTAACAGCTACTAGAATGGACTGGAAAATTTACTTGATAGAATGAATTCTTTGTCCTATGACAAATTCTAAGTGTATGAGAATTTGGTTTGTTTTAAATTAGAACAAAAACCTCATTCCCTTGAATTTCTGGAAAATGGAATAGTCTGATTTGGGAACAGTCTCCTACAAGTTGCACAACTATTTTAGGACAAGGAGATGGAGGGAAAGACTGGACGTAGAAGAAAGAAGAGAAACCCCTGCTCTTTGAATGGAAGTAGCAGCCACTGGGCCATGCAGGCAACAGTAGCCCAGAAGTCAGGGAGACAAACACTTTCCAGGCAAGCTGCTTTAGAGGCATGGTATAAGCTGGGCTGGAATCAGGGCTGCCAGGAAATCATGAGAGTAAGAGCTGGGTATCCAGGACCTCCAAGGTCATGGATGGATTCTATTAAAAGCTACCACTGGATTTACAGTCTGCATCTTTTTAAGCTACATTGAAATAAGCTGCACTATAGGATGCTGGAAATCAGTACAAAACTGTCCAAAATGAATTCTCAGCCCAGATAGAAAATAAAATAAGAGAGTAATGCATGTGACAGTATCCTACTACAGGGATGCAAGTCCCGTCTTGCTGTCTTGTCAAATGACAAGTGGCAGCCATCAAAATTATATGCTTACTCAATGTCTGTCCACAGCTTCTCCTGCAGATCGGTGCTGTCTGACACTATAACTCGAGCTGGGCAGCAGAGTCCTAAAAGACAGGTCTTCCAAAGGGCAGCACAGGAGCCAAAGGAGTGACCTGACATGCGCAGCTAGTTTTTGTTACTGCACCCTCGGCCTCTGGGAAGAAAAGATGAGTGGATGACATATATTGATTTGAACACAACCCAATGTTCCCTTTATTCAGAATATGTGCAGCGCTATCAAGCTCTCAAATAAATATAGAAATAGAAAACTACTATGTACTTATTTTTATCTACACTGTCCTACCCACTCCTCTAGCACTGTTTCTATGCAGGGAACCTGGAAATAGAGTAGTGGAGAGCTTTTATGCATGAGCTTTTTTATTTGGAGTGGACACTACTTTGGATTTATCCTTAAGAAGGGTCCATTCTGTCCTCTTGCTATTGCCATGGTGATAAAAATGGCTTGAACCTAATAAGAATTAAGGTGTTCTTCCTTGACATTTGCTTGCAGTAGGAAGATGTGATGGCATTCTCTACTGTCAGAATAGAGAGAGGACTAGTCTTAGCTAGTCTTTAATGTACTATTCTAAGACCAAAAAAAAATAAAAAAGGTAACAGAGCAAGTATTCTTACAAATGCTTCTGGAAGTCATGGAAGTCCAAGGAGTTAGTCACTAATCCTGGGAGGGTATCAAATCCAAGCTTCACTAAGTTTTCAGCTTCCACATTTTTTCCATAAGTGAGAAATTAACAGAAAGGCGAAGCTGCCCGTTACATTTCTTTTTCACTGGTAATCAGAAAGCAACTACGTATTTAACTTGGTATGTCTTTTTCACAGCTTTATCACTACTATAGCTTCATGTTTTTCTCACCTGAGCTTTTGTCTTGCCTTGCTCTGGTGCCTTGCTGTTACTCTCATTCTCTTCATTACAGTTCTCTTTTTCAGTTCTGAACTTGGGTAACTCCAGAACAGGTCTGCCCATAGGGTCAGACAGATTTTCAGGGCCATGTAGTGGTGAAGCACTGAGTTCTGCAGGGGGACTATATGCCAACAGAGAAACAATGAGTAGAGAAAGGATCAAGCCTTATACGGTTTTGGTACCCAGATAGATCAAAATAAAACTAATGCACTGTAAGTAGACAGACAGCTGTGCTATCGACTAAGCAAGAAATATGTTTATCTATGCCTGCTGGCATAATTTGGCTGAAAGAATGAAATTCCTTAAAAGAAATTCCACTCTTTCAACAGAATCTCAACAGGTTCTTCTTTCCACCCATTTAGCATCAGTACAATTTTCAGCTTCTCTTTTTTGCTTCCTTTAACCCAGAGCTAAATATATTGGGAAATTCAACTACACCAAGATAGCAAAGGGCCAGATATCCTGCTGTTCATTCCATTCCATGCTAGGAAAAGCCCACAGTAACACCTGTAATGGTAACCCCAAATTCTTCTTTCTCTCATAGCTACCTAAGCGTAAGGTTAGCAAAACCCCACAGAATTACAGAGAAATCTTGATTGCTTACAGAAGGATTAAATTGCATCCAAAATGAAGAAATGTTTTTTTGTTGCTGAATACAAGTTTCCATCAGCAATGGAAAATGTTTTACATTTCACTGCAATCTAAAAAACAAACACTGAGTGACTATTCTCTGTGGGAATCACTGTAACTATCACCCCTTGCTCTGATTGTATATAAAAAAGTGGTTTCTAATAGCAATTCACCTACCTAGCAGTGTAGCACAATCAAGTCTTATAAACAGATTTTTCTCCTCCTTTGTGCAAGAATGAAATTATTTTACGTAAGAGTGATCATTTTTTCCATATTTCGGTCACAGTGAGACTTCATTTGGAGAACACATTGCGATTCAAGAGAGTTGCTAGGTCTTTATGCAACTAGGAAGGGATCTCACCCTTCATATCTTCGTACTGCTTATCTTGTATAATCATTCCCTTCAGTTTCCACACCTAAATATCAACCAAAATCTCAGAGCAAGGAAGAAGAAACTATAGGGAAAAATCACAACATGACCTCCAATGCTCATTATTAACCACTGCGATCAGTGGAAATCCAGTAATGAATTCACACATTAACTAAAAGCACACAAAAGAGAATTGATCTGGAAGAACTGGAATGGTAAAATCAACTTTTGTGAATAATCCCACAGGACTGCAATTCAGTGGGACTTAAGTAGAATGACTATCTATGAAAGCATTATGGGTCACATGTGGAAAGTATTCACAGTTAATTTCCAGTGAATGGGTCACAGAGGAGGTGCTTAACAATCTATGTAACTGTGACAGGTACTAAGTATTTGTAATGCTTGACCCTAGACTGAGCATAAGAAATGGCATGATGAGAAAGAGATGACATAAGGAAGGAGGGAAGGAAAACATGATTACATATTTTGTAAGATGACTGGTCATTAGGTTGTCAGCATGGTAATCATGGTTAAGCTATAGAACAATAGGCAGCTTTCCCTTTTTAATGGAAAAAAACATGACACAGTGTCTGTCATAACAAAATCACTTACTCAAAGGACATAACCAAGCAATATCCCGCGGCTTGACATATTATTCTGAGATTATAAACTCATTAGAATCTGAAACTCACACAGGCACTTTGTCAGGAGGAAAATGCCTCTCCTCTACTATCTCCAGAGCCCTCCTTCTCTGAGCCTCCTTTCCTCTACAGCGCTCTTGCAACAGGTTGTTCCTGATGGTGCAGAGAAGGTGTTTTGCAGTCTCCTTTGCTGACATCTGTTGGAATGAGGGATAACAAAAAAGGGAGTGAATTTGCAAATAGGTGCTGCCCAGAAGTAGACACAGCACAAGTCTTCAAGCATCTTGCAAAGGCAAAACACAAAAATGCAAAGATCCACATTTTCAACAATAGAAGAGGATCATGGCTGCTGTCTGAGCCCTAGAAGGGGAGCTGAGGTGGATGGTGATGAAGGACTGCAGGCAAGAGTGGCTCCAGTTCTTTTACGCAAGCAAAACACTCTGCCTGGGACAAATGCAGGCAGCCTAGAATTGGCTAACACAGGATTTTGGCAGTTACAATGATTAAACTTACAGTCACAATGATAATTCTGCCTGCCTAGGATCAAAGTTCCCTCTTAATCAATGGGAAGAAGTACTTTTATAGTCATATGAAGTGTTAATAGATACAGACTTCTGTGCCTTGTGTTCTCTCGTTTAACACAGTAAAAACCACACTTCCATTTGTCACAGCAATGTCAGGCTCAGGTACAACTCAGTGGCTCTGTTATAGGAAGACACAAACCATTTCTGCCCCAGGAACTGACTGCTGTAGAACATGGGGTGAGCCCTGATGGACTGAAAAGAACACAAAGAAAACACACAGCATGACTCCTAGTAATTTCTCAACATGCTAATAACATTCCACAAGGTGTCAGCACAGTAAGGAAAACCAGTGTGATATTCCAAATCCCCACTTGGCAGCTCACTTCCTGATAAAGACAATGTGAAAACTTATCCAGCTAAAGGACAACATCTGCTAAGAGTGGAAGGTATGGGAGAAGGGGCTTACTACTGATTCTTCTATGTCCCACATAAAGGAAATAAAAATATTATCTGTGCATTATCATAGCATATCTGAGTAGCTCATCTTTTTCTTTTTTTTTTTTTCTTCTTCTTTTTTTTTTTTTTTTTTACTCTGTACAGATTTTGGCCTCGAAAGTAATATCTACAGGTTTAGTGTTAGAGTTGGGCTTCACAAAGAAAACCCATGTTCAGTGATCCAATTGCAATATTGCAGTGACAGTGTGGGAAAGGTCAATGTCAGACAGTATAGGAGAGGAAGGGGCCTAATTTTAAAACAAAACTGATTCCACTCATTCAGACTCACTCACTCACAAGCACTAATATAAATGTGTCTAAGTAGTTTTTCCAACATTCACAAACCAAGGTCTATGTATACACATGATATGGCCATGAAGACTTATGGTGACAGGGAGGACAGGAGATGCCAGTTCTTCTTAAGCCTCCCGGGTTCCTCTTAGTGTGACTATAAGCTGTTTTTTTTGATATGCTTTCAGCTCCTTTGGGAGCTGGCAGTGATTGTGATCTTTTGTCTTCTTATTTGAGTATCTTATAGGTATAGGTCTTGTTCTTTACCTTCACATTTTCATCTCTTGTGATGGCATCTTCAAATGGCAGCTTGTCCTTTGTTCCAGGCTACCTTTTGCCTTCCAGATTTGATTGTCCTGAGAAGCTGTGTGTGGAAGTTCAGTGATCTTGCTGAACAGCTAATCTATGTCACATCATCTCTTGCTGTGTTACGTACCTCCTTGTCCTTCCTTCCGGTGCTTCGACATCCACACAGTCCTGTTTGCTGTCCATTCACATTGATTTTAATGTCTCTATTAGAAATCTCAACATGGCAAGATCAGTTGCCATTTGATCATTGTTGCCACTTTCTTGCAGATGGAGGAAGACTATTTTGAGGAATTAAATCCTCAGATGTTATTTTTAATGCAGATATTGAGCGTATTTCTTCACTGTTCTCACAGTGTTAGCAACAGTGTTTGGCTTTCAGAAAACCAACCACGAAGTAGCTACTGTTTACTGCTCCCCTTGGCAAAGCGTGACTGAAGGAGCAGTCTAACATTCTTTAGTTTTGGTGCAGACACTGGCTACTATCTTTCATGTTAAGTGTAGGATTTCAAGAAGGAGATCATGAAGTACAGCTTATTAGGGGAACTTTCAGGGCTGAT
>JAAGNO010017118.1:22369-40026 GCA_033439905.1 Ceryle rudis
CCGGTGCTTCGACATCCACACAGTCCTGTTTGCTGTCCATTCACATTGATTTTAATGTCTCTATTAGAAATCTCAACGTGGCAAGATCAGTTGCCATTTGATCATTATTGCCACTTTCTTGCAGATGGAGGAAGACTATTTTGAGGAATTAAATCCTCAAATGTTATTTTTAATGCAGATATTGAGCATCCAGATATAGGTTCTCACAGTGTTAGCAACAGTGTTTGGCTTTCAGAAAGCCAACCACGAAGTAGCTACTGTTTACTGCTCCCCTTGGCAAAGGGTGACTGAAGGAGCAGTCTAACATTCTTTAGTTTTGGTGCAGACACTGGCTACTCAGTTATCTTTCATGTTAAGTGTAGGATTTCAAGAAGGAGATCATGAAGTACAGCTTATTAGGGGAACTTTCAGGGCTGATTTTCAACTCATTTCCTGGAGCAGAAGAAGACACTGTTACACAGATTCATAAAAAAAACCCCAGATCTGTCTGCTGCTGTGTGCAAGATTTAGAATCTCTTGCTTAAAGAAGCTGATCTTTCAAACATAAATTGCCAGTGTTGAACTTTTCCACTAGCATGATGAAAGTGCAAGTTGCCTCTTTAATGAAGCCCAAGTAGGTGAGTGTAGTTGGACCCACGTGGCCTCTTTGTGATACACACCTAACTGACAGAGACAAAGAAGTCCAAAAGGTTTACAATAAAGAGGGAAAGCTCTGAAATAAAGGAAAATTCATGCAGGAGTTTGTACAGCTTCAGGATCAATACATTTCTGAATGAGTCCACATTAGGACTGGGAGGAAGGAGCACTGGGACACACTGAGGGCCCTTTCCACAGGTTTGAGGATGATATGCAGATCAAAAACTTGCCATAGAACTCCTTGGGAAGAGGACTTGTGCTTTGACATTTCATGGCTTCTTTCAGTTATTTCAGAATAAAACACTCCTAAAGTTAGAAGCCCCCTTTTTTCCTTTCTCTGACTCACTGTTCCCAGACTGATAATGCTAATGTGTCATGGCCATTATGGTTAATACACACATAATTGCATAATCAATGTATTTCAAGAGTCTACTACCTACTTGCCTACATGAAGAACTTGCACAGGTAAATGAATCAGTACAATGAGACTCTACCTGCACACAGTGTTCCATAACAGGATGTGACCTCTTACGTGGTTTGCTGACACAGCCAGTGAAAAAGCAGACTTGGCGAAGGTCAAAATTGAAGCACTTCAGACAGCGATACCTGTGAGGGAAGAGAGAAGGATTAAGTTACTTCCCCATGAGGAAGAACTTGGTGCACGTGAGCTCAATTACTGGAAATCTGGATCCTTGAGTTCTGAAGTGCAGAGAAACACCTTTGTGAGAATAATGACTTTCCTCAGCATTCTCTGAATTCAAGAGTTATTTTGTCCAAGTGGCAGTGGACTATTCTCCAAAACTCACTTGAGTTTGATGTTATTTATTTGCAGCATCAAAATTCATTCTAAGGAAGAAACAGTTCTTCCTGCACAATTTTTGATAATGCAGTTATATCTTCACAGGCTTCTTATGCACCAGCTTATCTCTGTTTACTGCTCTCATGGAACTGTAATATCACTATATTTGTAAAAAAGTAAAAACCTAAACCTTACTGTGAGAAGAGAGTAAGAGTAAAATGCTTTCTGAACATTCTGGACAGTAAATAATGGATAGAGTTCTTTTTATACCAGTAGGCCATTTTATACCATTACTGAGATGAATAAGATGTTAAGATGAATAACTTAACCAGCCAATTAGTACACCTGATTATGGGGCAAAGAAATAAGAAATGAGATACACAGGCTTTACCACTGAACTGCCTGTTTACTTTCAGTAAGTCTCCATAATCACGTCTCTGCTAGTGAACTAAAGAGAAGCAGGATGTAGGCTTGAGCACGAGCCAGTGACAGTTCTCTCTTTCCCTATCTTACTTGTTAAATTAGACTATGTCCAAAGTTTGTTGCTCAATACAACAGTTAGAGCCTGTAAGGTATGCAAACAATAGTAAGAACTATTTATGTGGATGCTATAGACTACAGTAATTACTGACGGACCTGAGGCCTGTAATGGGGAAAGTTTTGCAGACTCTGAAGCTAGCTCGGTGAGAAATCATTTCTGTCGCTGATAATCTGCAACATGTAGGGAACCACAGGAGAACAGCAGGCTCTGACCTCAGCCAAGACAGGAATTTATCTTCAACAACTGCTGAATTCAGAACCTGGAAGAAAAAACATGCCTCAAGTTCAGCGATTTGCTTGAAAAGAACTGGTGCCTCAGCTACAATTCCTAATAAAACTTCTCATATTGGAATCTGCTAGCATAGATTTTCCACTCATGTGATATGTTGCTGGGTTCCAAAGGTTTTGGAAGAAATGCAAGTGTCTTCAGTAGTGTCTTACTGAGTATCTTTTCTATAGATATAAGAAATCCTAATATAAGTCGTCTTACACTGTGAGACTGACGATCAGTCCTGCCCTTAAAAGTAGATAATGGTGGATGTTATATGGTGATACACTTGTGATTTTAATCAACCAGCAACATTCAAAATAATTTCCTAGGACATGAGAATATCACTCACCCCGTGGAAACAGCTGTGAGTTGCAACTTCCACACAAGAGAGAGTGCAGCTTTCTCCCACAATGGCTGGGATCTGCATCGAGAAGAAAGACTCAAAACCACCTCAGTAAAAACCAGACATTCCCATCGTGCTCTGTGGAGATGGTGACAGCACACAGATGGTGAAGCATGTATAGAAATGCCATTTCACATACTGTTCTGAAGAAAACCTGCTCATATTCATACCATCACTGTGCAATTTCATAGTTCAGTATGTGTCAGAATGATTTGCTTCCAGCTCATTTACTGAAATGGATCACCATACTATGTTGCCATACTAGAATACTGAAGGACATTGGGTTTGACACTCAGGGGTCATTTTCAGATCCCATTTTCAGCACCAGTTCAGCTGGAAATACCTGTATGCTAAGGCTTTTTTCTGCAACTGCAAGCTATTCTAGTGAGTACAGAGATTGGAAGTTTGGAGTCACTTCAGGAATAGCTGTATGCAGCTGTTCCCAGGACCTGTAAACTCAGGCAAAATGAATGCACAGAGGCAATGATGTGAGTTATTCTGACCGAGAAAAGCTACTGAATTTGATTCTTTTACATACACGGTGGCTACCTAGGTCCACAGAGTGCCCTGCTGACTTCAGTTCCGTAAAGTAATATTTATCCTCCGAGATTAGGATACTCCTGTAAGATCTTTTGTGTAACTGCACAGCAGTGCTCTTACCTGTTTTAAGTCTGTCAGTAGGCTTCTCAGGGCACTACAGGTAATCAAGGCCACCTTCCCATCAGGGGTAGCATAAAGCTGGAAGAAAGCTGAAAACAACCAGAGGAAAGAAACTGGAGTCCAGGCAGAAATCTTTGTGCTGCACATTGCAGTGAGCTACCCTTATCTGTTTTACACTTTAATTAGTTCTTCTTGCATTTTTGTCTAATGTTAGAAAGGCTCTAAAAGCTTACTGGATGAAATACATAAAATTGTTTTCTAATCCAACAAAATTTAACACTAGGAGTTTTCTGCTCTTTTCTGCTAGGCAAGTAGAACTCAGCCTTCATTTTTTTAAGCTCTTTGTATCTTAAACTTTATTAATGGCTTGTTCTGAGACTCTTTATGCAAAGATGTCTATGAACATTGATGGAAATTATTCTTCTGCATCATCTGTTCTCTACAACTAAGCAGTCAATATAATTTACTTTTTGCATGTCAGAACTGTATTCTCTTCTAAAGTAAAAAAAAAATACAACGGAGTTTTTTCTCCATTGTTCAGTATTTCAGGCAGTGTATAAAATCATACATTTCTCACCTCTGTACTTAGCCAGTAGTGCGTCCCATGAAAGGGCAATTAGGGCAGTTGCAGCGGATCTAGTTTTGATATAACCTGTTCCACATCTAGGAAAATAAAGTAAGTTATGCTACATTCAATGAACTTGTAAACTGGAACCTCTGAAGAAAATAATATTGCTATGTTAGAAGACAACTTCAAAACTCATATTCTTTTATATGTATATAACTGATCTCACATTTTAGTGGCATTTTATGTCTTGGACCCTTTGTCACTGAACATAACTACAGAGTTAACTGTTCAAGGTACTGTGCAGTCATAAACCAAAAAGACAGCATCTCCTTCAAAGACCTCACATTCCAAGTGAAATACAATTTTTCATTTACAAAACATGTCCTAAAAAAAAAATTTGCCCTTCATTTGTGGAAATATAGAAGAGAAAGTAGGATTACAATCTGGTTTTTGTATTAGATCATCAGTGGTCCCAGATCTGCACTGAGCTTGGCTGTTTCCCTTTAATTTTACTGCAACTCAATTTAATCAAAAGGATATATGCAGGACTTTACTTTTGACCTTTAGACCATAAAGAATGTAGCTTAATTTAGAACTCAAGTTTGTGACATAAGCAGCTAATGAAAAAGCATTTCTTTATGTGAAGACAAAGCAGACATGAATTGGAAACCATCAATCAGGAAATCCTGGAATTCTATATTTAAAATACCACTTTTGTAAAGCAGTACTGCACTTCAAAATAACATTACATAAACTTGTGTTCAGGAGTCCTTAAATAAACTGCATTTTTACAGAGAATACTTATAAAGCTGCAATATAGTCTCTAAAGTATGAGCTGCACGGGAAATTGTTGATCAAAAGTATCTAGATTTTTGAATGTATATATTCAGGTTTTCCAGAACTTTCATAGGAAAAAGTCCAAGATCAAAGCTGAAGTATACAACCAAAAACCCTTGCAATGTTTTATGTAAGCTTAAGTAAGCTACCACCGCACATACATGGAAAAGTCCTCCTATGCTCTTGCCATGAAACACTTCCCAGTGTTGACAGTGGAGAACAGCACTCTACAGAGTAAACGTGATTAAAAGAAAATTACAGAAAGCTTCTTCTGATCCTATACATGGCAAGAAACTTGTGAACATTTCTTAAAAAAGCAATTACAGCAAAAAAAGTAAATGTCACACTGTCCTAATGTGGTGGTACAGAACCCCTGCCCTGGGGGGCAGAAAAAAAGATGAACATAGTCAGGTAGGAAGATTCTTCTAAGTGATTTCACTACAGTGTACACAAATTACAAACTACTCTTGACGTTTCTAGCTTTGTTTCATAATACACCAGTTTATTCTTAGCCTTAATTGATTTTTTTAAGTACAAAAAAATTAATAATGTGTGACCTTAAGCAGTAGTGATCACATTATTATTGAACAGCGATTCAAGACGTCCTGCAGATCACTTACATCTCATTCACTTTCAGTAAAAATCTCATCTCTGCTCTTATGTAGTGGAAAATAATTTCACCTGTGGTAAATAAATTTACAATGAACTTAGCCTTTGTCTTTTAAATCTGATACAATCACAAACTAATCCTGCCTTTAGTGAATTAATTCATTACTCACAAACAATACCTGTGAAGAGTATGCATTGTGTGCTGCTTCCTTACTATGCTCAGATGGAGAGTTTCATATAGAAATGCTATAAGGGTGGAAGAAACAACAGTTAACAGTACTTTGTGATGGATTTACCTTTTTGCTTCCTCTCACCTGTCATACATAGCAGTTAGCAGGCTCAATGTGAATTCAGCAGCTCTTGGATCTACCTGGCCTGGTTCTTCTAATCTCTCCCTTTGGAACAGTTTTGTCAGCATTCCAGAGATCTGCTGCACTTTCAGAGAAATCTGCATTGCTCTCTGTCTCTGTTCACTTGATAGGATGTGCTGAATCAGAGAAACTTCAATCAAATCTACTGTGGGAAAATTAAGGGAGAAATGAATGAAGATCCCTGCCTTTTCATGAATGGAAGCTCAACATTTTTTATTAGAAGTTCCTAGTTAAGACAAGTCTGTAAAATGAAGTCTAAGCCAGTATGCAACATGAAAAGGAAATGATCTGGGAAAGGTCTTGCTGGGTTTATGGATGTAGCAAAACTTGTGAGGCTACAAACACAGAACAGCTCAACTAAAATTTGCTGGATGTGATTTTGGGATAGATAGGAAGAAAATAGCATGATTAACTGCATCCAAATTATGGACTTAGCTTCCATTTTACATATAGATAGCATAAAACTACGCACTAGTCAGTACTTCAGAAAAAAGCTCACCTGGGATTGTGAAAACAACTTGTGCTTTTATGTAAGCTTTCTCCTCATGCACAAATACAAAGAGAAGGGGAGCACTATGGCCAAGGAAGGGGCAAACAGGCTGTAATATAAATGTGCCGTAGTATAACTAATATGCAGTGGGAAGAGAGAGCTATGGCTTCTTAAAAGCTACGTCCAGTACCATAGAGGGATGATTAATTAGAATTAACATCAGAAGAGAAAGACTGAAGTACATTGGAAGTTTGCAGATTGGTGAAGAAGCAGAGAACCTCGAATATGTCACCTATGGCCTTTCCAGCATGGATGGGAAAATATCAATGTGAGACGCTGGTGAATCTCAATCTGGAAACCCATGTGCAATTCTTGTCTCCAGTGGTCGAGGAGGAGTAGAGTAACTGCCTAGAGGAGACATGAAGTACTGGGCAACAGAGCTAATGAAAGCCAGTAGCTGTGTAAATTGGTATTTCTGTGCTGTGATGCAGCACCAGGCAGATCTACCATGTCAGGGCTGAGATCAGACTAAATGCATTCACAGAAGAGCATGCCCAAATGAAAAAAATACAGCTGTGGCCAACAAACTAATAATCTTTTCTGTGCTACCCTGAAGACCTCACTTGCAATGCTGTCCATTTTCAGCAAGAGACTGCTTCAGGTGGAAAATTCAAGATTTCCCTGCATTTTAGCTTGAAATGGAATTTACATCCAGTCATTTCAAAGCTAGGTAACCAGGGCTTTGTTCCATAATTCTTTGCTTGCATAGCATTCTTACTTCAAAAACAGAAAGAATGAGTGCTAGCCAGGGGTTTTCTTGTCTATCATACTTTATTTTGTTCTTATCAATATATATATGACTAATAATAATGCCTGTCAATGCATTTTTGATGATCCATGGTTATTTCCAATAAATCAGTTCCTAAGAAACACATGAGAATTTGACGTTTAATGAGAATAATAATATGCAGATAAAGATTCACCATCACCAGTGGTAATTACCAGTTCATTATTACCAGTGGTACTATCTAGCTCTTAGATGTCTGTAATGCATTCTGAGATTCTTAAGTGGAAAATGAGAGAGGAAAGTAGCACAATAACTCATGGTGACAGCAACACAATTTTTTTACAGATTCTTCTATCTGTCAAAGCATAGGATTCTCTTCAGCTACTAACACTGGCACAGACTTTGTACTGAGCATAGTTTTAGGGCTGTTCTGTAGACAGAGCTCTGGATATCACCGAAAGCCTCTGCGAAAAAACCCACACATTAGAGTGGTTCATTTCAAAACAAAACCAACAACAATAACAACAACAACAACAACAAAAAAACCCAGAAAAAAACCCCAAATCGTTTAACTAAAAATCAAAATAATCAACTCTGTACTTGATCAAAACCCACAACACCCTGAAGGAAAATCTTGAAAAAAACATGTCTTTTTTTCAGTAGCTTTGTTTTTCTTATGACTGGTGATACAATGAGTATAAAAATACTATTTAACATAGAGAGCACACCTTCTTTGTGAAGTCTATTCACGGACTAGAAAATAGGATATGTACTATGCATACTTTTTAGAGATGCTCTTCTACAAGGAATAGTTTGTCAGTCTGCACAGCAGGGTTATTGTTTAGATGCACATTGTTTCAAGCATTAAACAAATTTTCTGTCACAATCAGGATCTGGGACTCCCACAGAAGATAAGCAATTTTCCAGAGAGAGTGGTTCTGGAAAGTAAGGAAGTGGGAAGTCAGGACTTCTGAACATGACCTATACCTGATATTTTACACACATACCTAGAACTTCAAGACAAAAACCAAACCAAACCAAACCAACCAACCAACCAACCAACCAAAACCCAACAAAACAACTTGTTCAGAAAGCTTTAGAAACTAGAAAGAGATTTAATGTTATCCTCTTGTCCTCAGAGACTCTGTACTTCAGAGAGGAATAGTTACTCACAGTTGATTAAGGTCAAAAATAAGAAATAGATATGCATAACTGAGTAGAAATAACTCATGAAACTCTCTACCTGTTTAGTCTGGAAATGAGCCAATCTGTGTGCAATGGGTTCCCACAAATGTACCAGACTAATGTTAACAGTGAGCAAATTACAGGCTCTGCTGGCTCCCAGATGCTAAGATACAGAAATAAGGCAATATCTGCCATACCATCTGTTTAGTCCTGCTCTATGTTCTGTGATATTGTTTGGAGATGTAGTATACCATGTCATACAATGTGAAAAATTAGTTTTGACTTCCACGCATCATCAGTTCCCTTTCTGCAGTAAACTGATCCAAAGCTCTTTTGAAAGTGACAGAAAGACTCAGTTTTCAGTATTCTACGGGTTAAATTTCAAATGCTTATTTTCAAATACAAATGCTATAAATATGCACATGATCCAACTCCAACACTCCCCTTTTTTGAGAAGCTGACAAAGGAATTCCTACACATACGGAAAAAAACGCATTGTTTCCTGACATCTCCAGCTGGTTACCTGCTAGTTCTACATTTTGTGCTACTTGTTATATAGCAGATGAAGGATCTGTTAAGATTTTGCACTCTTAGCAGGGAGTCTACGGCCATCCTTCATGCGTATCAGAGAATATATGAAAAAAAAGATCATATATTATACTTTAGGGAACATGGTCCCTGTGCACCTGACCATTTCAAAAGCCAAGGTGATAATGGCAAGGAAGCTGCCAGGACATGCAAAAATAAAGGTAGGACATGACAGCTGTGTAATTTGTCATTTATATGCTACAGTACAGAGATTCTGAAAGTGGCATGACTTCATTATAATTCAGTAGTTCCTGTTCAGACAGACTCAGAAATGTTTCTTGAAAAAAGTTAGGAAAAAATGAGAAAAATCCTTACCCTGCAAGTCTGGATCCATTTGAAATGAATAGAAGGCATTTGGTGTTCTCTAATGAAATAAACCAAAGTAGAAAACCACATTTTCTAGACAGAGACATATCAAACCATTCAAATCAAACCTTTTAATCTGAAATATTTACTGGGTGCATTTCAGAAATGAAACAGAATTACATAAAACAACATCATAGTTTTGGTGCCAAGTGCAGAGAAACCAGAAAAATGCATGCTCTCTGCTCAGCATAAGGTAGGACTAAGTCTAATAATTGCAAAATTGTATCAGCAAGAAAACAGTCCCCAAAACAGTTTCAAGTAGAGGAAATGGGATCTTTCAGTACTGAAGAGTCTGGTGCTTACATACAGGATTACTACAGTAAGTAGTGTATAATTTCAGGTCAGAGAAGGCATACCTTTATACCAGACTCTTCCCAAGATTCGTTGATTGCAATGGCTCACAAGTCTATTTTCTACAATTTTCAAACAGAAATAAAGTTTTCAGCTGAGCTGACATTACTCCTTTTTGAGCTGGGAAGGGAAAAAGGAAGCATAACCACAAATCTGCTTCTTTACACAGTCCTGAAAGCAAAAGTACTTATGTCCCTGATAATAACAAACTGAATGTCTCACCTCAGGATTTATCTCATTAATGCTCTAAACTACACTATATTTTTGAACATAAAAATATAAATATGGATGTCTTTCAGTTAATATGAGGGTTGAAAAAGATTAGGTATAACAGATCTAAGTTACACAAGATCCCAAAGGCCACATATATGACTTATAGTGGGGAAAAGAAGGAAATTTTCTTGAATAAATAAAAGTTAAATAGTTGGAAACTATCTAAAACTTAAATAATACATTTGGTATTAAATCTGAACTTATCCAAATATCCACTTCGTTACATTCTTCCAGTGAGTCATTGAATCATTTAGTCATAAACATGACAGAAAACTGGACAATAATGAAGAATAAATATTCAATGATCTATAATTATTGAGTGTACCATAAATATGCTTCTCAACATTTTAAGTGGTGAGAGCTGTATCTTCATGTTTCAGTCTCTAAATAACCTATAAATACTTAAAATGATGGGATACAGATTTGCTTTAATAACTTCCTAATTAAAGACTACAATGTCACGGGTTTTATCGAAGTTCTTTAAAAGAAATATCACTCTGCTTCTTTTCCACTATTTTTCTATTTTCTCCCTTACTAAGGTTTCGAGCTTTGACACAAACCGGGGTTCTGCAAGACTGCAGTTCTTCCCAGCATTTACCCAGGCATGTAACTTTGCTTATACTATTACACCTAAAATAAGTGCAGGAGTATATGCCTCTGCATAGCTCGACAGAAAAGTCAACACAGAGAAATCAATGAAAGCAAAAGATTCAAAGCAATTAAATAAACACAATTGTTTAGTGAAAGCTATCTTTTTTTTTCTCTCCACCAAAGGTATATAAAGCAAGAGGATGAATATCAAAATACACATTAAACTGACTTAAATTAGAATCATTCATTAGAATTTGTTCACTCAAATAAAAACAGATCCATGGACTTCACCAAGTTATGCAGCATGCATAATCTATTAGTACTTGATACTTACTGTAAGATCACAAGCTCTCTGTCCAGTATAGCATGAAGTCTAACCTTTAAATTACCCATATTGGATAAACACGCTATACTCTTGTACTAGGGTATTCATGGTCTCAAAATTAAGTATGTGTTTATGGCTGTCAACGTGCAACGTCATAACATTATACCCATGGACCCTCGCTCGAAGAAGTTATGAAAGGCATTATTAACATCTGTACAGACTATGATTTTATACACAAATCACCATGGAGAGTCCAGATCTTGACTGCAGTGGGAGTGCTTGGGTGAAATGAACAGGACCTACTTCAGTGTTAGGATATCTATTTTATAATGAACATGATATGGAAGTAGAAGCAGTATCTGCCTGACATCAAATCTGAACTAACTCTGCTCATTTATACACTATTTCCATCAGTGCCCTTTATTAATAATTAAAAACACTTCCACCAAAAAAAAAATAAAACCAAATGAATTTTTATATTTATAAATGACAATCCCATTAATACAAATACTCTTATGTGCAGAACAAGAGTATCCTTATTCTTGAATCCTATTGGAATGTGCAAGAAAAGCGATGTCTGATTACTTATATGTATTTTGTTTGCCTACACAGGTTCTCGGAATATGTTCTTTAGCAAATAAAACACATTCTATGAATGCTACATAATAAAATACCGAGAAAGACAAACCAGATCAAGTAGGGCAGATATCTCTCAACAGATCAATTGACTTGATCACAGAGGCCTTCCTTCTTTTGAAACCAGACAGCGTATTATCAACTTTTTAAAAATGCATAAAATAAACTACAATTACTTTTATTTCCTGTGAAGGGTGAAAACATTCTACTTTGTTTTCAAAGGCTGAAATTATTGTCTCCTCTTAAATATAGTAACGGTGCTTACCTTTCTCTCAGCTACTTACTAAAGGCCCAGAAGTCAGCCAACGCTGCCAGAGAAGTCCAGTAGTTTTATATCACTTAAAAGTTGACTTCAAAACACAGTTCTAAAGGTTTTGCTTTTAAATGAATGCTGTTCACAACAAATGCCTGGCAAAGGCCCAGATCAAAGTATCAGGTAATTGTCTAAGCAGTCAAAACAGAGAATGCTAATTAATTAGTAATAAATATGCTGAATTATTAAAGATAAAACTTCTTTGATCTTTGTTTCAAAGCAATTTTTTCTTATGGTCGGAGTGCAACATTTCTAAATTGAGGGGCCTTTAGTAAGCATCTCCTGGCTGCTGACAAACAGTGTTGCTATAGAGACTGAAAATGAGGTGGAAGCTGGCACAACGCAGAAAGCACAGGGTGCTGTAACAAACAGTTGGTGCAACTACACAAAGAGGAAAAATAGTAAGTCCTAGTGGTAACATCCTAGAATAAGAATTGTTCAGACCAACCAGAAAGCTTAGACATTCTTCAGTATACCTAAATGCCAGGATTTATGCAGAATATATATAACACTTGGAAGACAGATCCATTTATCTTAAACCCCTTTCTCATAAATTTTTGAACAGTTACTCTAACATGCAGGTAGTAGGATTGGTCAATGCTATGAATATCATGTGTACATAGCGTTACTCAGAAACTCGTGAGAAAACACCTACCAGAAATTACTTATTGCTTATAGAAAATCCAAACCTAGTGATAAGTCAATCACTGTGTTACAACTGTAACCAACTTCGAATATGTTACCATATTTTTACTTTCCTATTATTTTTATTCTTTCTTTCTCTCCAAGGCAAAAGTAAGGGAAAGAAACTTTTCTATTTTATTATGCTTCCATGAGGAAAGACACAAATTTCCCTGAAGGCCACTAGGCAAATCTAATTAGAATAATTTAGGATGCAAGAGACACTTGTTTGTTTCATCTTTCTCCTCACAATCTCTGAGAAGAAATTCTTTGCCTGTGTTTTTCAGGTAGTGACTCGGTAAGCCTATTGAAGAAACAGCTCCTTTCTTTCTCAATAACAGCTGTGCAGTGTTCATGCTGAATCACAGTCTGTGTGAACTACTATTTCCACAGGTAGAATAAAAGAATTTAAAAAGTAAAAGACTGCCAAATCAAAATCCATACAGAAAAAAAAACCCACAAATGTAAATAGGACTTACAGAAGCTAAGTTTTCCTCTCCTGTTTTGGAGAAAGAGCTATGGAAGAAACCAGGTGGTTGCTCTCCTGAGACATCTGCCTCCAGATGCTCCTCAGAGACTCAACTAAGTTTCTGTGCATACACTAGTAGAAGCTAATACCTTGGAGACCACTTCATTGTGAAATGAATGATTCCTAATCCCTTTCTTCAAGGCTTTTTATAACACCTGCCTCTACCACTCCCGTATGAACTCTTCCATAAAAATACGTGTAACAGTATCTCAGTTCCTGTAAATGTTGCTTCTCCCATTTACATTTCACATAAGAAACACTCTTCCAACTCCCCTGTGATACTGCAGCTTTCGGAGCTCCTCTTTCTAAGACAAGTGAGACACCTCTCCTCATTCTGTCAACATCAGCTGATAAATAACAAACTCCCCTTGGTTTCCTCACGTAAGAAGAAGTCTACTCCTGTTCAGAGTTTAAATATCCACTTGAACAGAAAAAAAATAATTTATTCCAACTACATGTATCTGATTCAAAGACCAGGAAACTTTTATTTTGCTTTAAACACTCACATCTCATAAAAAAATAGCAAGTACAATAGTATTTAACACAGTCCATCTTTTAAGACACCAAAAACATGCAAGTGAAAGTGGCTCCACAAGAGCCCTGTTTAGAGAAGGAGTTAACTAATGCATGTTTGACTTAAAATATATGAGTATCCCTGTGAAACTTATGAAATAAATGAAAAAATGGAGACAAAAATTATCTTGTCCCTAAGAAGATCTATGCACTTAAGTTTTTGCATTAAAAAATCAATTTTGCCTGAGGATATATATTTTTACACAAGTACTGTGTTGAATTACATCTGACAGAAGAATTTGGGGTTATAAAACTGCTACTCTATGTGTGACAATCTTGCTCAGAATTGTCATAATATAGAAACACAGAATTATTAAGGTTGGAAATGACCTTCAAGATCATCAAGTCAGCTAAACTTTATCATGACCACTAAACCATGTCCTGAAGTGCCACATCTACACTTTTTTTGAACACCTCCAGGGATGGTGATTCCACCACCTCCCTGGGCAGCCTCTTCCAATGCCTCGCAATTCTCTCAGTAAAGAAATTTTTCCTAATATTCAACCTAAACCTACCCTGGTGCAACTTAAGCCCATTTCCTCTTGTCCTATCACTGGTTACCTAGGAGAAGATACCAAAACCCACCTCACTACAACCTCCCTTCAGGTAGTTATTATAGAGAGCAATAAGGTCTCCTCTCAGCCTCCTCATCTCTAGACTAAACAATCCTAGGTTCCTCAGGCACTCCCCATAAGTCATTTTCTTTCAGACTCCTCACCAGCTTCGTTGCACTTCTCTGAACCTGCTCCAGCATCTCAGTGTCTCTCTTATACTGTGGCACCCAAAACTGAACACAATACTCAAGCTGCAGCCTCACCAGTGCCGAGCATGAATGTTTCAGACATTAAACAATGCTTTTGAAACAAGTTATTAGTCTGAAGAAATAAATTGTTTAATGCAAATGAAACTCTAGACCCATTAAAGTCAGGAGGAATTTTCCTTTTGTCTCCAGATTAAGAATATTATATTCACACTGTATTTGAAATATTTTTCTGCCTACAGATTCCCAGATATTTGAGGAGGAAGTTACTGTAAAAGCTATGCCAATGTTCAGGATTTCTTTGTAGTTTGTTCTTTTGACCAATAGAAACGCTGTTTTAATATGGGAATTTTCAGCATTTTCTCCTCCAGACAATTCTGGCTAAAGTGAGCCAGCAGGCAAGGTTTCCATCTCTGTAAAATAAGCAAAAAGAGTACATAATTTTGATGATCTCCTAAAATACTTACACATGAAAAAAGATAAGCAGGGCACTTTGGTAATACTTGAATAGTACAGCACCTGACACCAATGTCAGAAAAGCAGGCCAAAACTAAGCAGTTAGCTTCTAGGAGTGGAAAGGCCCTCTGCTTAATGTTTAAAGCAGCCACGAGAGGAATGGGACAGCTCTACAGAAAAGCAGTGCCATGCAAGTAGAGAGCAGACAGGGAAGGACACTCCTATCGAACCAGGAATCTCCTGTCTGGGTTAATCATGGTCATGATTAGTGGAATCATTAAACTCAGCATTTATCAAGAACATCTTATTGTGTCTGTACTTTTTTCCTGAGAAACAAGCATGGATAATCAAAAGTCTTATGTGCTCACTAAAGGCATCAAGCTGGACAACAAGCAGTTTCTCCATTCTTCAGACTGCCCTTAATGCAGAAGAACAGTTCATAGTATGGTAAATGCTGATACAAAAGTACTAGAAAGAATTTGAAGGAAGGGAGAAAGAAATCTGACCAGGTCCTGTGTAGGACCTAAAAGTAGAAAGAAATGGCTAGAACATTGTGAAAATGCAGGGATTTCAGAACCTGAGAATAAGGAAAAAGTGAGAAAAAAAAAACCCAAACCACACTTCACATGTTCTTATTTTGATCAATGATTCCTCTTTCCTTGATACAATCTCAAGAGGACGGGGAACTTCAAAAGCAAAATAGGTAGGAAAAGCATCACAGAAAGACTTGGGAGAAGATGTGCTGGTTGTATTCCGCATGGGAAAAGTAGGTTGTGGATTCAGAGGAGGTTTGCCATGGCAGTATCATGTAGCCTATAGCTTTTTCACATGCTCCTAAATATTAGGCAGGGATTTGGAATTGTTCTATAGATTTTTAGTTGAAATTTCTCATATCACTGTGCATTTAAAAATTAAGTCATTATAAACTTGGTGTGTCATTAACAAAGAGAAAAGACTTAATAATTTATAACGTAGGGATCTCTAAAAGATCTTTCACCTATTGTAATTGAAGAAGTAGCAGATGTGGCTGCCACTTACTGAGATTGCCTTCTCTACAGAAAGTAGGAATATCTCTTTTTTCAGAGAGTCTTTGGGTGTTTCAAACTTTTCTTCTTCTGACTGACTCTAGACTAAAGATACTGAATGAACTGTGTGGTACTGTAATGAACAGAAAAATAAGTTTGAGTTCCCATTTATATTTTTTTTCTTCTTTTAGAAGTTCAACTAATTATTTCTAGGTAGTAAAGAGTGAAGCATAGCAAAGAATAGCTTCAAAAACATCTAGCAAGGCA
This sequence comes from Ceryle rudis, assembly GCA_033439905.1. Taxonomy (NCBI): domain Eukaryota; kingdom Metazoa; phylum Chordata; class Aves; order Coraciiformes; family Cerylidae; genus Ceryle; species Ceryle rudis. The sequence goes on from JAAGNO010017118.1 coordinate 38,260, forward strand.
TACGGTGAAAGGGCTTTTCTAATAATAGTCACTTGGGTTAAAAAGATTTATTAGTAGTAAATATGACTAATAATAAATGACTAATAAGATAAGATGTGTCATGCTAAATATTATTCGTGCTCAGCTTTTATATTCATGATCTGTGAATGGCACACAGAAACTTATCAAAACAAATTTGCTCCCATGCAGTCTGGCCCTTCTTATCACCATGCCCCACGCATGGTCAAGACAGTGCTGACAAGCACTGGTTATTTATGCTCCTTCCTGAAGGATTTTATATCCATTTTAAATGAAAAGGACACGAAATAAGAATCCATTCCTCAAATTCCCACTTAAATCATGAACTCATCTTTTACAGTGAGAAAAACCCACCTTCACTCTTACTAGTGATTTTATCAGCTCCGTAGGGACGCATTTCTTTTATTTCCTTTAGTGCAATAAGCTTTTCCTAAATGGAAAAAAAAACAAACACAAACCAACAATTTTAATATCACCCATTCTTTTAATCCACTGTAATATTTAGCACAAACTTAAAATATGTTAAAATAAAATAACCATTATGCGTTGCCAGTACGACTGAAGATCACAATATCTGATTGAAGCTGGAATGCAGAGTTTAGGACCAGACTTTTTAGTATTTTAATATTTAGTCAAATGAAATTCTTTTTGTCTTATAAGTGACAAGAAGTTCATGATGAAATTACTGCTCACTGATTTTGTATTTTCTGAAAAATCTCTAATGCTAGTAAAATCTGGCCTTCATTCATGCTGAGTCACAACCATAAATATTCCAAAATATATGTCTCCTGGCACAGAACTACTCTGAATGCCACACAAGCAAAATTACCATCAGTAGAACAGAACATAGAAACAAATTAAAGCTAGTATTTCCATTTTGCACAAAGCCTGTAGAACTTGGGAATGTAAATTCTACACTTATACAGTTAAATTTATTTTATCATTTCCTTTCTGGGCAATAGAACAGTCATCTGTTCATTTCAATATATAAATACTACCTTACACTTATAAATACCTAGTCTTTATCATGCATAAGTGCATGTGTGCAGTTTGTATGTCTAACTAGCTCTAACAAGAAAAAAAGGAGGGTAATTGTAATTGGCAACTCCCTTCTGAGAGGAACCGAGGGCCCCATATGCCGGCCGGATCCACCCCACAGGGAAGTCTGCTGCCTCCCTGGGGCCGGGGTCAGAGATATTACTGGGAAGCTCTCTGGTCTGGTACGGCCATTGGACTATTACCCTCTATTGGTTATCCAGCTTGCTAATGATGATGTTATGGAGAGAAACCTGAAAACAATTAAAAAAGACTTCAGGGCCTTGGGGAGATCACTTGAGGGCTTGGGAGCCCAGGTGGTGTTCTCTTCAATCCCTTCAGTGGCAGGGATGAATACTGAAAGAGGAAGGAAGACCCACCTGATGAACATGTGGCTGAGAGGCTGCTGCCACCAACAGGATTTGGGGTTTTTTGAACATGGGGAGCTTTACGCTGCACGGGGTCTGCAGGCGACAGACGGAGTTCATCTCTCTCAAAGGGGGAAAGGAATCCTTGCATAGGAGCTGTCTGGGCTCACTGAAAGAGCTTTAAACTAGGTCTGAAGGGGGAAGGGGATAAAACCGGGCCCACTAGAGTTGAGCCTAAGGGTGGCAGGCTGTTGAGCCCAGCTCAAGTGCCTTTACACTAATGCACACAGCATGGGAAACAAGCAGGAGGAGCTGGAGGCCATTGTGCACCACAACTGCTATGATG